>BQNB010000472.1:1556-13406 GCA_026074375.1 Tanacetum coccineum | reverse complement strand
ATGATTCAACATGTTTTCAAATCTTAAAGATTTTATATTTTATCGCCGGATAGATTAAAGAATGATTAAAAACCATTCAAACCCTAAACCATTTGCGACTTCCTAAATAGTATGCAAGGTAAGAAAACTACAACGTGGTCCGACATTATAAGGTAATAGTATCTACAAGATCGAAGTCTTGATGAGTCTTCCCGAACCTTATCCTTGCAACTAAATAGTACTTTTGCAAATTTCGTCATTGATAAAAATTAAATCTTTAATTTTAAAAACACATTATAAACTATTAAATTACAAGTCTCGTCGTGGGAAACCAAATTGACACATAAGACTTCAATTAATAGTCCATAATAAATCTTATTTCATAATTATTAGTCATGTTTGTATTTATTTTTTGAAAAACTCTTTTATTTTCTCACAAGTCAAAACTTAAAATAAAACAATATAAATACAAAACTAATACATATAACACTTATTTAAAAACACTTAACAATTAAGCCATGCAAATATCAGTTATGATCCTAATTATCTAATAATTAAAATATGTATATATTCATATAAGGCTTCTTCATCCAATGACTCCGGCCACATACATTGATATAATCGATTGCGTAAGTCATATATAAATATATACCACATAGCACATAAAATTTAAACAATTTTATGCCCTATTATGACATAACTAAAGTCTTCCCTAGCTTTAAAAGTCGTGGATCTTACCAAATAAAATTTAATGTCTATGTTTTAATTCTTGATCATCATATTTGCATAAAAACCTTTAACAATTAACAAGATCTTATATCATATATCAATCCATGATAAACTTGCATGTGTTTATCATGGATAACAAATTAACAATTAATTTAAACATAAAGCCGATCTATTAACAATTTAAACTTATCAATTTTAATCACATAAAATTTCATACAACCTAGAATTCGTCTAATTAATTTTATTATTAATAAAGATCGAATCTTTATACAACGCCCAAAGGGCTTAAAAAATTAATCAAGAACTCTAAATTTGTCAAATTTTATTATTATGTAACTACAAATTCTACACGATGGCTCGTGATGCCACTGTTGAGATTTTATAACTTTTAACCATTAAACACGAGTACGCAGCGGAAAGAAAACACGTATAGAATATGTAATTAACAAATGGATCAAGAACGCATACCTTTTAGCAATTAACGGATACATTGTCTTGAATACACGCGTGTGTATAATATAAATACCACGCAAAAACCACTAGGATCAAAAGTATGATCCCTCTATATCAACACACACAATACGTTCGTAGCAAACAATAATGTATGCTAGTACTAGCAGTGATTAAGAAAACGATCTCCCGATTCTTGACAATCAATAAAACCCGAAACCCTTTGTGGTTTTATAGCTCGATCGACCCAAATAAACAAAACCCGAAACCCTTTGTGGGTTTATAGCTCGATCGACCCAAATAAACAAAACCCGAAACCCTTTGTGGGTTTATTCATTGATCAATCTGAGGAGAAAGAAGAGAAGAAAATTAGGGATAATTTTCTAGCTTTGTGAATGTGTAACTAAATAATGAATTTAGGATTCATTATGTAGGCACATAAAACTTGGCTTGCAAGTTAAGCTATTCCACCTCCTTTTGGAATTAGTAAACTGATCGGATAAGGAAAGAGAGGAGATTTCTCACACTTTCCTTTTCTCCGTATTTACATAACGGTCCTTATACTTAATCACTAATTAATATATTAAATTTAATATATTAATATTATTGTTTTACGTATTAACGTGTGCGTCCCCGTAGGCTAGAATAAAATTTCCGGACATATATTATTTTTACGTGGACATAATCCAACACGATATACAAAGGATTCATATATCTGTGTTTACAAATTACAACAGTGACAAGAACAAATTGAGATAGAGTATGCAAAGGTGTGAAATGGAACCAACTTTTTGATAAAATTTTATAATGGAGCACTAATAATTAGCAACATATTTTATTGCTTTTGTAAAGTTGAAGCATCAAATTTGATGATATTTGTTGGATCATTTAGCATGTTATTGTTTTTGAAAGGCAACACATTCATGAAACGTCAGCTTCTTATGTTTCTATATTCATTTTCATCAAGTGTTATTGGATTTCTACGAGATACACTTGGGGATGAACCGAACGTACACTTGGGGATGAACCGAACGTCTTAACAAAATCAAGTCAAAACAGTTTCGCCGCAACGCGCGGGCGCCAGACTACTCGTTACAATAAGTCGGTAACTCTTTTTTTTCTTTGCTAGTTTTTGGTGTAGTATTACTTTAAATCATTTAGTCAAGATTCGACATGTCGTTTTCATACTCGAGAAAGTAGAAGACTGCCGGTTTGTAAAAAAAACCACATTTTGTTCGAGCATAAATGAGTTAACTCTAAACGCGGTGGCTGCAAACCCTTTAGCCCCAAGTAGAAATCGCATATCACCCTCGTGTAAGGTGGTCAAACTATATACTACTATTTATAGGAAAAATATAATTTTGACATACTTGTTGTATATAAGCTATGTTTATTGGTGATACCGAATAAACCAGTTAGAGGTACAAAACATTAAATATCACATATTAAATTAAAAGAAGTACAAAAACAATAAATTTGTCGGCCAACCAATTCACTTTATAATTTTTAAATATTTCAATCAACCTTAGCACATGTCACAATATTAATGGTCATCCATATTTTCATTTATTTTGAATGAATTTTGCATGTTATAGATAAGGTAATATATAGTATATGTTAGGTTAGTTGTTGATAATTGATAAAAAATTTAAAATTGATTGTATAAATTAATTATATAAGTGGACGAATAAAAAAATAATATTTTAATAAAATATTGGTTTGTGATGGTTATTGATAAACATGGTCTAAGGATGCGTTTGGTACGTGGGTTTCAGAATCAAGGAATGGATATGATACTCATTGTTGTTTGGTGACCCGGAATGGAATCAAAAAGTGACATGAAACCTATAGATTCCTTCCTTGCCAAGGAGGTTGGTTTGCTAGTAATTGCCATATCGACCCATGTTTATGGCACATTTAGTAAATTTTTAAGCTTGTTAAGTAAACTCACTTAAATAAATACTCATACCACAAACTACATGTTAAACATGAATAATGAAATCATAGTCACTAATTACACATTCCACCCACTTATCATAGCTATACCAATAGTGATTCCGAGTAGCAAACAAACACACCCTTAAGAATAAAATGGTCAAAGTACTATTTATAATAAGAAACAGAATTTAGCTATTCAATCAAATGGTGTTAGATATTCAAATTTAGCTTGATATGGGTTAAAAAAAGTATAAAATTTGTGTAAAAAAGGTCAAAGTACTCTTTACAGTTCAACAATCAGTGTCTAAGTGATCGCTCGTGTAACGGCAGACGACAAGATAAATGATTACAGTGTGGCATGAGAAAAACATTGGTGCACATAAGATTCATGCCTACATTTGCACTCAGCTCTGAATAACAAAATAACCAAAGGGTGAACCTCGCAAACTGTTTATATACAAAAAGTTACCGTTACAATTCCTGAGCAAAATCTAATAATGCGAATTTGACATGCAAGCCAATCTTACCACCATCCATAACCAACTTACCTGCAGTAACCAACCAGTGACCGGGCGAGTCATGTGGGCCCCGCGCAACCTCATCTGTGTCCACATATTTACGCAGCTTTGTGGACCGGACTGGGACTGGTGGGGAGTCAGGAAATACACCCGAGTTAAGTGTTGCAGGCTGCTGCTGCTTCTGTCCGTTAGCAACTGACCGTTGTGTAAATGTGAAAGTTGAGCTTATGTTAGTAAAAAGACTTGACTTACGAGCAACTGCTGGTGCACCAGCCCATTCTGTCTTACGAATGGTGCAGTTAGGTATGTGGGTGAAGTGTAACCTAAGGTGTAATATGGTCTTAGGCCATTTGCCTTTGCTGATCAGCTGAGCTCCGGTTACTATAAATACGCCACCTGCAGGTTCTTGGTTTAGCCAGTTTGGATCACGTTTGACTACAGATGAGCATATGTTTGAATATCGTTTCCATCTGACTGGTTCAAGGAATTGGGCCTTAGAATCGTATTCATCAGAGCCACGCCATTGAAATGGTCTGCAGGTCATGTTGGACTTTGATAATGTATGTGTAATGGTGTCTGGTAGACTCGAGAGATGTTGTACATGCATTGCTAATCGATTGCATTTCTTTCCTTCCAAGAATAATCGTAGACCCGTGACCGGTTTGTCGTCACTTAATACCTGAGTCGTGCTGATATAAATCTTGGATCCCATGAAACTAAACTGAAGCCTGGGACACGAGGTTTTCCTTCGCTGGTGCCTAAGAGGTAACTCGCAAAATATGGGCGCCCATAGTCTCGGAACTTGAAACTCCAAGAAACACTGCAAGTCTTCTAGAGTAGGCTTGTCTGCACAATTAACAACAAAATCGTAAACGCGAATTCATTAGTCATGCGAGAAGACTGAGTTATCAAATTGACATATATTACTTGAATGACTTACAGCGTAAATATAAGTTGATCGCATGACTAAGATATCCACTCCCTTGTACACCATTAAGAAGAGAAGTAATTGGTACAAACTTGAAGAGCATTGCTTCAGGATTAGCGCTGACTGTTTGGAGCCAATTTGAGTGACTGTCGGAAAATACATCCCCGCCTCTTTTACACTCAATAATTGTGAGGCCCTGTTCCAATTTCGGTCATACATCAGCTGTCCATACTTGATGGGTGGTTCAGGTTATGGGTCAAAATCACCTTTTTGACCCGTTACCTTATAAGCTGTTCTTTTAGCCATTTATATCATTAAAAAAAAAAATCAAATCGACCCAATCATAAGTAAATGGGTTCAAATTCCCACCTCTACCTGATATGCTAACAAAATATGTTTAACGTATTCAACTTACATCCTTGCTTGAAGTTTCTGTAATGTTGGTGAACTGCATGGTGTGTGGCTGCAACATACGGTTAAAGACATCTGGCACCTGAAAAAATGGTGCGGTGTTATCAATTCAAAACATATGTTATAGTTCGAGAAGCAAGAAACTAATAAACTAAAGACGTACTAAAAGATCAAAATTACTTTTTGTTTTCCATCTCTTGTTTTCCTCTCTATTAGTGAAGGACTTCGCCCATCTGAAAACAGACTATCTCCAAGATCATCTATATATCTTTTCAGTTCTCCAGGAGGAATAGTGGACGACGGTTTCTGTTTAACACATATTAAATCTTGACCTCCAACAGCCATCCCGACAATAACGTGTGTGCCGTAAGTCTGAATGAACCTGTCATAGCCCATATGTAACGGAATCCAAAAAGAAGCATCTTGCAACATTTTTCGATAAAATTAGGCTAACCTATTAGAATATAGTTGGATATATAACAGATATTTACCTTGCTAGTAACGATGGATTCCAATAAGTCGGAACAGACTTCTTGACACTTTCGTGGAGTACTAATGGAGACGCTGTTAGGTGCAAATAATACAGAGATATAAAGTATCCATCAAAAGCAAGATATTTGGCATCAGCGACATCATTTAACCATGCTCCACTTAGATCAAATAACGCATTGAAGTATCCTGATGGTACTTTTCCTTGTATTGATGATTCTTGATTAAGTAATTCTGACATCTAAAGATATACAAGAAGTTCGTATTAGCAATAAGTACACTAAGACCTCTGATAAAAATGTATTTATTGACCGGAAAGTAGATGCTATATGATTATCGACATTACTTTACAGTTAGCAAAGCTGTTTATCCATGAACAGTTCAAGAACAAGCGATGCTGATTTCATGAATCGTGTGTAGTGAACTGAAGCTTCAACTTTTTCCAAATTACTGTCGTTTTCCCTATTTGTCAACTGGCATGAGTACTTAATTTATCCTCAGATGATTAACTTCCACCGAGACTAGATTATACATGTGACAATGCATTCCATTTAAAAAAACCAATACTTTTAAAAGTTGATATTCATCATCAGTTGAATAAGTCATTAGTCCTACTTTTTGACATTTCACAAAATACCAAAAGTGTAACTTTCACCAAAACATAAGTGATCATATCATTATTAAAAATCAATAAAAATAGTCAATTCACGTGAATTTGATTAACACTTCCAACATTGAACTCCTGTTAAAATTTACAGTTACATGCTCAAAGCTTCAAAAGTTGTAATCTTAACATATAATCTCATGAATATAAACTTACTAACTAATAGCCTAATGCAATCAAACAAAGATACAATTTGTAAGCAAAAAAAACCATTTAAAAGTCGGCTCTTAAAAATGTTGTAATGATGTATAAATATGAAACTTTCTATATAAAAATGTTACATGAAGAGTATAGGGGCACATGTTAAGGTGGGGACACACGCTGTCACAGCCTGATTGGTCAGCAGTTATTGTTATTAATCATTATCAGGCCTCACAAATAACCGTGTGTCACAGCCTTATGGCCACGGGCCGAATCCGGGTATGTCGCCCCGGGATTAGTCGGCTCTTAATATCGATACCAGGTAAATCAAAAGCCACACCTTAGCAATAAAACACACAACCACATAGAAACCTCAAAAAAACACAGCAAACAAGCTTACTAAAAAAGGAAAGCAACAAAGATTCTGACCTTACTAAACTCCAGAACATCAGACTTAAACCTGATTCTGTCACCTTTATCACACTTAATATCCTCAGAAACACCACAAACCACACCACCACCAGGCAAAACAATGTCTCTTGTCCTAGCCTCATCCAAAACCACCAACTTTCCACCATGCTCATCATCAGGAAATTTCTTAACAAACTTTAACCGAAAATCACTAGCAACATCAAAACCACATCCCAAAGACTCCAAAGCCATGTGTTGCATAGAGTTGTTGTTGGTGGTATGTTCCATTGATAAGTTTGGTTAAAAATAGAAAGTGGGTGTGTTTTGATGGAGAGTGATGATGGGGATGTTTGACCATATTTATTAAATATAGTAGGTGAAGTTGGCCATTTTTTGTGGGAGAAAGTTGACTTGTTGGTTTGTACTTGTAGTTTAACGACTAAAGTCTTGTTACGGCTTCTTCTTTTTTGGACTTTTTCTACTGTAGTATATAGTGTACTACTAACCTCTACCGGCCAAAATTATTGATAGAATTAAAATTACTTAGATTATGCATAAGCAAGATTAACCGCGCGTTGCTGCGGGCGTTAATTTTTCGCGCGTTGTTGTGAGGCATTAATTTTTTATTTGGGTTTATTTTTTCGGTCTCATGTTTAATAGTTTGTTTTTGTTCTTATATAAAATGACAATCGCGCGTTTTTTTTTTGCCGATGAGCAGTAACCGAGCCCATTAGGCCGGGTACTGTAGCACTGTTCTTCTTTTTTATTTCCTTTAATTTTGTGCGAGTTTATTTTGTCGGTCTCATATTTAATAGTGCGGGTTTACTTTTTCAGTATAGTCAATTCGGAAATGTTACCGCGGATATTTTTTTATAATTGGGCCGACCCAAATTTTTGGGCCTGTTTAAGTCAATTCGGAAATGTTACCGCGGATATTTTTTTATCTGAATGAGTCGGTACTTTAGAAATATTTTTTGCCTCCCTATTTTGTGCCAACAAATTTTTAAAAAAAAATTAATTGGGCCGGCCCAAATTTTTTGGCCTGTTTAAGTCAATTAGGAAATGTTACCGCGGGTATTTTTTTATCTGAATGCGTCGGTACTTTTGTAACATTTTTTTACTCCCTATTTTGTGCCGACAAATATTTTTTTTATTTTTAAAATAACTAATTGGGCCGGCCCAAATTTTTGGGCTAAGTTTTTTGGGCCTCTTTTTGGGCCAGCACTGTAGCACTGCTACAGTAGCAGTGCTACAGTGCTTAAGATGAATAGTGCACATGGGTGCAAAAACTATGTCGTTTTGAATGAAAAATGTGTAGGATAGTAATATTATGGATCATGTTTAATGTATTAGTGAAGTCTAGATGGTCGTTAAAAGACCTTAACGTGCTATAGATGCATAATCATGAGGGCTAATATTATAATTTTTGTTTTCCTCTCAAGATATATGTTTTTTTCTAATACATTTTTTTAATTTTATTATACTTAAATTTTGGGCTAATGTGTCATACCTTTTTTTTGTTTTTATACTTTTTCATCTATTTTTATATGTTTTTATTCATTTTTGTACGTTTTATATGATTTTTTTTACGTTTTTTGACGTTATTATACGTTTTCATCCGTTTTATAGAGGGGGGACAAAGGTGGGCAGGGCAACTTTTTGGTCAGGTTATTTATTAAAAAGAGCTACATGGAACAATCAGGGAGTGACACGTGTATTGCGTGACCCACTCTTTTTGGTTCACGAAATAAAAGTTCAGGTAAAACGCAAATAGTTGATTTTTTTTATCAGTTTATCACACGCGTCTCGAGCAGTCCAAATAGATAGTTTTTACTCCTAATTACTCAGCTAGTATCTTTTGTAGTTTTATGCCTCGTTGGAAAATTTGGAAACTCGAGAAATGGAATTTTTTTTCATGTCGATGCAAACTCATTGGATCCATTGCGTAAAGACAATATTTTCCTTAATTCAATTAATTATCATTATTTTGGAGTTTGGATAACAAAAAAAATTCTTAGTGGAATAGCTAGTTATCGAATGCCTTTATATTCTTCCCACGGTTTTTGTTGTTCCTTTTCTTTCTTAGTAGTGATACACTAATACATTTTGGAAAACTATTGTAAGTGAGTAGTAAGACTAAACGACAAATCAATATTATACTATAAAACAATGTGATCAAACCACATCAGCGTCAACTCATCTTTCTCTCTTTTAGATCAAACATGTGACCGAACACTAATAACCAAAAATAAACCCACAAAAATAAATTAAAAAACTATCTCACACACACAAACACTTTCATTTTGTTCGGTCTGGGTAAGGACCAAACAATTGATTTCAAAGCTTGACCGACTGAACCGTTCGGTCTTAGTATTTGGTTGGGTCATGTGGAGACCGACCAAATGGTTCGGTTGTAATACCACTAGTCTTATGCTTGCAAAATCGTAATCGTAAGATCGAATTCGAATATTAAAATTCTACAATAGTGTTATTCTTTTAATGAGCATTGTAGTATTATACAAATCTACATATTAGTATACATTATATATCATCAAAATTATATTGTGAAGTGTTTAATACAATTAGTCTCTTGTTTTTCATATATTACCCTGATGCATAATTTTTAGTTTTTAACTTGTGGTTCAAAAAAAGTAAGATCAGATCGAACGAGATTTTAAAATCTTATAGTCAGGATCGAAATTTTATTAAAATCTTATTTCGCAAAAATCTTACGTAAGAACGATTGGTTTAACTCTATAATGTCGTAAAATCGTAAAATCAGTATCTTAACATACATGCTTCCAAAGATTATGGTATGTTTGGTGCGATGGGTTTGGGCTCGGGCTAGAGCTGATACTGAAACTGAGGCTGGAGCTTATATTATAAGCCGAAAACTCAAGTTTATATTTTTATAAAGTTGTTTGGCGAATTAGTTGGAACTGAAACTCATTAATGTAAATTCGCATAAAAATACTTCAAATTAAATTCACATATATTTCCCGCTTTTGCATAGTAATCCATTACATTTTTAAAGGTATTTAAGCAATTTGACTAGCTATAAGCTTTCATAAACTTTTTTTTATGAGCTTAAGCTTACAAAAGCTTATGATTTAAAAAACATCTATAAACCTATGTGATAAACAAAACTTATTTTAAAAGCTCAAGTCTTCATAAACCTTTATAAGCCCGATACCAAACATAGCTTATATCTTTAAGCCAAACTTCAAATAATACAAACAATTTGACAATGTACACATGTCATGCTCTTAACACAACTTTCCATTCAAGAGAAAAAGTCAAACAACAAAACATATGTTCATCATCTCATTCAACTATTTAAGGAAACACAAGACACGTCCTATGCCACGTGGCAACCACAACATGCCACCTATGTCCACTTTCAATGCCACCTGTCACACTTCTTAGCTCAGCCAGTCATTCACCGAACTTTAAGACAGCTTTGATCATATCTCAAAAAAAAAACTAGAAAATAATAATCAGACAATAACGTAGTGAAAAAAATGGAACCAATTCATGCACCAACACACCCTGATGTCCCTGGCGAAAAGACGAAAATCGGGACCTCGATCGTGGATACCGCTGCCTCGACCATTCAGTCGTTTGGCCCGACCAAAAAGATCCACCAACACCTTTGCGCGTAAGTCTATATTGATTTTCGTCTTATTTCAGTGGCGGATCTAGGAATTTTATCTAATGACGAAATGTCACAACAAAACCTTTTGTTAGAACAAATATTACTTCGCTTTTTAGATGTTGAGCTAGGGGCGGAGCCAGAAACTTTTGCTTGAGGGACACACTTTGATTATTTTTTAGAAACAATACTACAAATTAATTCATGGAAAGCAAATTAGAAGAAAATAACCGAGATATTTTTGAAATTTTACATTACAATTTTTTTTCGCGAGAGCATATGCCTCTTGAGCCACCCTAAAACAGATTTATGTGTATAGAAAGATAGAAATACCAACACTTTTTTTTTATCAAAGTGCTTGTGTCCTAATGGTATCTGTGAAGCTCTCCAACCAAATGTTTGCGGATTCTTAGAACATGTGAGATAGTTTTGTGGTTTACGAGATAGTTCAAATTGCCGTTCTAAAAAAATACCACACTTTTGTTCAAAGAAATACAAAGTAAGAATCATAATTTGTTTGTTGCAATATTCGTTCTTAATTTGCATAGAAGAGGTGTGAAAAACTTCTCGGTCTTAAAATAATTGTCTCCTGACAAAAAAATCATAGAAGAGGTGTGAAAAACTTCTCGGTCTTAAAAATAATTGTCTCCTGACAAAAAAATGTTCAAAATGTCCCCTGACAAAAAAATGTTCAGAAGAATTACGTTTTACGTTTTAGCATAGAGACGGACAGTTTTACCCTCAATTAACTAGTGAGTGTATTTTTTAAAATTTATAATAATAATTTAAAAAAATGTAATATAGTAAATTCGAGCAAACTTTCTAACTATTTATAATAGGAGACAAATAATTAGAGTATGGAAACATACACTTTTAATTTGAGACGGATCAAGTGATAAATATAAATCTATAGCATTTATATCGACCCGGTAAGACAACGCGTATGTGAAACAAAAAGCTCGCTCTCTCCGGTCTGAACAGGGAAAACCTTGTCAAAACCGCATCTATTTTTATAACATTTGTGTCACTTCCCAATGATGGACACTCAGTGACCAAATTTTATAAGCTTGGCTAATCAACTTTTATAAATAAATAATATTTGTTACATGGGCCATAGCTGGATTAATAATATAACCTAAATTTCCAAAAGTGACCCATTTTTCAATTCTGGGTTTACTTCCTACAAAAAAAAATAGTTCTAAAATTTAGTCTTGTGCGATGTGACACGTGTCCAAAAGTTGGTGGGATGGTTTTTGCTAGACCAAAATGACGTTTTGAGCGAACGGGTCTCTCTTTTTGCTAGATCGACAAAAACCGGTCGCAAACAACTATCATTTTAATCTAGCAAAAAACATCCCACCAACTTTTGAACACGTGTCGAGAAATCTATTGAGTAGTCGCACGGTCTAAATGTCACACAATTTGAAAACTATTTTTTTTCTACTAGAAAGTGAACCCACAACTGAAAATTAGGCTACTTTGGGAAAATGCTCTTAATAGTTAATATAATCATATGCCCCATTAATTTTTACTCTTACAT
>BQNB010000471.1:148409-168038 GCA_026074375.1 Tanacetum coccineum | reverse complement strand
GGAAGCATTCAACATAACAACAGTAAATTCATAACTAGGCCAGCACTAGAAGTGCTTAGCCGCTCATGGTAACAATACAGCAAGAGTAACTGAAAGGAATCATGGATTGAATCATCATTAGTCTTGCAGTATGCGTTTACGAATGATTAAATACAAAATTAAGTGAAGTGACTTTTCCCTTGGACTTCTGGTGGAGTTCTTCGACCTATGGAAGCTTGGTTTGCCCCATGATATTGTGGTGAAAGGGTTGATGTCGAATGTGCTGAATAAGGGCTCTATTTATAAGTTTTGAGTCTATAATTGTATAACTATTAAGTATGTGTTACGCCGTAACCATGCTGATGTGGACTTCCATTATGCATGCTTAAATTATGTTACGGCGTAACCATAATGCCATGGTTACGCTATAATAATGACTAGGATACATCATCCTTCTTCAAGGGGGTGTGTTATGGTGTAATAGTAACGAAGTGCTTACGCCATAATAGTGGTGCTGACTCATTTCTTCATTAATCTTGGTTACGACGTAACTCCTGCAGGGTTGTTACGCCGTAACTAGCCTTTATACTTTTTTTACTCATTTTCTACGTCCAAATCCCGCGTCTTTTGCTCTATTGCTTGTATTCTTCCTGTAAACGAAATATAAAGTGATTAAGTAGTATTTCCAAGCATTTATACAATGATTACAAGCATTTTGCTAGGGATTTTGATACTAAAAACTATTAACTATTTGATGTTATCGAATATCCCCCTACTTGACTTCTACTTGCCCTCAAGTAGAACTGTTAGAATAATTTATAAAAATATTTCTCTAATTTAACTCATAGAAATGAATTCATAATTTACTTATGCTAGAAACCATCAAAGCCGAACACCTCACGAAAAGGGGATCAAAATCACTCAACTCTCTTACTAGTCTAGGTGTTTTATTTTCGGAGTGATCACTCAACTGCACTGTCATAGCATGTATTCTATCAAAATCTTAGAAAGTACACAAATCTATACCAGTTAGAATTAGGATTTAACAGCTCTTAAAGGCAACATATGTGACACACATAGGTTTTAAACAGGTGATTAATTCTTTCTGATACCACTGATCCAGAAAAGGCGACAAAACCACACATGCTCGGCCAAATCCATGGACGAGACACAAGTGATTGTTATTTCCTTAACTCGAGCAAGCTAAAGGTCAGAATTATTACAAAGGGTAGGATAAGACATGTGATGACATCAAATAACGTCTATTAATTAGCATCATTTATCCAATATATAATGCTCGTTTAATATTGTTTTATATAAGATTTGATACTTAATCGCTTATTTGTATGAATCTCAGTTATTATCGAGCATTTGGCAAAAGATGGAGAAAAGGATGTGTTTTGAAGCATAAATGAAAAGTATGAGAAAGTCGACTGATTCTGACATCAATACGCCGTATCATTCTAGAAGAATACGCTAAAACGCCCCTCTTCCCGACTCTAAATTTGACCAAAAAAATAAAACATTGCTCAAACGCATGACCGTCAAAAGACCTTATGTCATTATTCTATAAACAGACCAAAATAAATTACAATTAGACTCTTGAAAGTATCTTTATCATAAAATAGACTCAAATACCTTTCCAATGATATAAGGTATGACTTCTAACTCCTTACATTGATTTTATACGAATTTCCCAACACGACCCAATTCCTGTACAACTTGTTATCTCGATTTTATACTCGAGTAAAATGACCAAAACTCAACTTTTATAACTCAACAAAACTTCAAAACTTCCAGAATTCATTAACATAAATAATTCACTTTCATAAAAATTTATGGTCTAAACGACCCTTGAATATGTACTTTACAAAGCGACGGGTATTTTTGCCAAACACCCCTTTTGACCTATTTTCAACTCAATTAGACACGACTTAAGCATAGCTAATATACATTCTTAAATCTAAACTTTAACATTACCAAATAGCATTACAACCATCTTACGACACTTGGGGTTCAACCTTGATCGAGCTCGGTATCTAATACTAAGCTCATAAGCATAATCCATCGCATTTCTAAACCTTTTACTATCCATAGATCCTTAATCCAAGACCTTACTTTGCATCATATTGACCTACATAAAAACATCAACAACTAAAAGAGGTAAGCTTTCGGTAAGTAAGTAACCGGGTTAGAACATATATAATACGTTAATTAATTAGACATGTCTCATGAACATCAATAATTAGTCTAAAGACTATTCCATTCAACATATGAAATCTTTAACACTTTAACTAATCATCAAGCACACCACTTTAGCTAATCATCAAGCACAAGCCAATTCTAACACATACCTTGTTAGTCTATAATCCAAGATTAACACTCACTTATCCAACTAGTCAAGCCTCTATTTAATGCTTACTTTCTAAGCCAAGACTTTCAATTCCTAAACATCTTCATTCACCACATAACATGATAACATCAATATTATACACTTAATAACCAAAGTTACTTACATGGCTTCCATAGCTATATTACCAATATTTCACCATCATCATCCTCACTTGCTTCTTAAGCCAAAATCATCATAAACCATAAACACTTAAAAGCACATAATTAAAGTACTATAACCATAGTTTATTCAACCCATTTTCTTTTACCTTTCAAAACATTTAATCATCTTATGATCATATGAGGAAAACCCACAAATTTACTAATTTTAATTAAAATAACTTAACCCATAATTACTATAACCTTATTAGATTACTTTAAAACACCTTTTACCCAAAACCCCCAAATTAGGTACAAAAAACCCTAACTCATAAATTACTAATTCAACTTAATAGGAGATTACATACTCGTGTAAGATCATTTGTATAAGCTTATTTCTTGATTTGAGACCTTAATTCATACCTAATTGATCACTTGGGCCACTTGGTTTTTCCCTCTTTTCTTTCTTGGTACGACACACACACAACACACTAGAAACTTATGGAAGTTATGAGATATAATTTCATTAAATCTGGTACAAGTTTGCAACTCTGGCAAGAATGGTCCCTGCAGGCTAAAACAAGGTGGTTCTAGTACTACTTTAGTCATTTGGCAATAATGGTCCCTGCAGGCTAAAACATTCTAGTGTACTAAAACAAGCTTGTTTTAGTACCAGTTTGGGATTTTAGCAACTTAGGCCCCTCAAGTTCTTTTCTTTAATACTTGAGCCACATAATACTTTCCATAAATGTATACTAACCACTATGACTAACATTTAACTTAAGTTTGACTATCGGGTTTGACTATCCAATCACATAATGCATTCAAACTACTAAAAGTCGTAGTCAAACTCTCTAATGGCATTTTCATAATAAAATACTAAAGACCCGATTTTGAGGTGTTACAAATCTACCCCCTTACATAGATTTCATCCTCGAAATCTTATTTCCTTGATGTTTGCTATCATTCACAAACTTTTCTATATCTTATGTCCATCTCATATCCATTACATCAATTTCTATCCATTCATTTGCTATAAAATCATATAGCTTAACAACTCGAAATCAACTAAGACAAAGTCTAATTACTAAAAGTTCCACCCAATTTACATAATTATCAGAACATTACAACTATTTTTAATGATATCACGTCATTACCACCAAATCACAATATGGAAATTCTCACCTTCACCAAATATTCTACTTAAAATCAACATGTTACTTCACAAACTTATCTAAATTTTTCCAACAATGACGACTTGTCATTTGGAAATATTACATCTTTTACTTTAAACAAGTCAAACTCTAACACTAAATCGTCATTATTCACCAATGCATTGACATGAACTAAACTCATATACCGGTCATTATCACATTCTAAATAAAATTAATATGTATTTTCTAGGATTTTCTTAATTCTCATAAAATTACTTATCTCAAAAGCCGGTAATTTCTTACCAATTTCTAACAAGTACCATCTAGAAGGCACTATCAAAGTCAATTATATGCATTACTTAAGTAACTTCCTTTTAAATTTCGGGAATTACCTACCCGATTAACTTCTCAACTTAATACATGAATTTCATTCTAGATATTTAACTTAAGGTTTAACACACAACCTTAAAGCCGTTATAACCTTTCAGTCATGTCTACTCTCATTTCTTACGATGTCTAACTCGTTTTATACTTTTATTTTCTACTTCTTTAATTCCTCACATGTTATGCCATGAAAACATAATCCTACTCATCTATACTTCTTTATTTACATTGAGAAGCGTACCAATCAATTTAAATAAAGAAATATAAATTTATGGTTCGGTGATTCATAATTTCTTTATTTAAATGAAGAGGTGTCCCAATTCATTTAAATAAAGAGATTATAAATCATCCTACTTATACACTTCTGACATAATACTCAAACTACTTTTTCACACTTTTACTTTCAACCTTATTCATACATTACATTTATCGACCACTATTCTTTCACTTTTTCTCACATTACATTTTTACCTCTTTTAGCCTTGAATCCAGATCCTTATTACATTCCCTTAAAGGGACTTTAAATGTACCCTTGCGGTACCATTAACATTTACTTTACACGTTAACAAGCTTGGCCAAGCTGGATGATACCATTACGTTCATCCTTAACATTAGGCTATCCCAAAGGATACCATTACATTTCATACTGGATCCAAGTTATGTTTAAATTTATCATTCTGTACTCCTTTTGTTATGTATGTGCTTTTCTAATCATATACTTCTCAATTTCATTTTTATTGCCTTACGCAATTCTAGCTCACACTTTATCATTTTTCTTTATATTACACAAAATACGAATGATACTTATCATTCTCATGTATTACATATACGTATATGTTTTCACATTTCATTTATCATTCTCTCGTCAACCCCAAGTTGAAAACTTATTCAATTTTCTATACCAAAGCATCATTTTAGTTCGCTTAACTTTTTGATTATAAACCTTACATAGGTTATTCTTATAATATACTCATTTACTTCATTTTATTCATTACATACATCTATTTCATTCATTTACATGATATTAGTTATTCTTTATCATTCATTTATTTAGTTTACTTTAAGGTACACTCGTTTATCCATTTTACTTATCATACATCTCTTTCATATATCAACGAGATTACATTCATTCTTTATCACTCCAATGTGTTCGTACTTAACCATGTCATTCTATTGCATTATACTTTATCATGTTCTCTACATTATAACTTATCATACTTACATACTTTCATTATTACTTATTAAAATGCAATCTTATGCATTTATCTTAGCTTAAGCATTTCTTAGACTCATACACATCTTACATCACTTACGTATTCATATAATCCACCGTAATCTTCACATTATATAAGCATATACCACTACGCTTAACACTTTTCCAATAAGTGTTTCACATTTTTAGCCGCGTTTCTATTCCTTAGCCTTTGGCAAAATAACATATGTTTTTTCTCATAATCATTCTATGTCTATACATTATCATTCTATTTGTCGCAAGCACTTAACTACCTTATAACTAAAGCATTCACATTCTTCACAACTTACGGCTTACGCATCTATGAGTGGTCTAAGTTTAGGAAACCTATAGTGTAAACCTACTTCTCTTAGACCGAAGCTTTGATATCAAGCTAAAACGCCCCTTTTCCCAACTCTAACTTTGACCAAAAATATAAAACTTTGCTCAAATGCATGACCCGCAAAAGACCTTATGTCATTCTTTTATAAACTGACCAAAATCAATTACAATTCAACTCTTGAAAGTATCTTTATCATAAAATAGACTCGGATACCTTTCCAATGATATAAGGTATGACTTTTAACTTCCTACGTTGATTTTATACGAATTTCCCAACACGACCCATTTTCTATACAACTTGTTGTCCCGATTTTATACTCGAGTAAAACGACCAAAACTCGACTTTTATAACTCAACAAAACTTCAAAACTTCCAGAATTCATTAATACAAAATAATTCACTTTGATACACATTTGTGGTCTAAACGACCCTTGAATACGTACTTTACAAAGCGACGGGTGTTTTGCCAAACACCCCTTTTGACCCATTTTCAACTCAATTAGACACTACTTAAGCATAGCTTATATACACTTTTAAATCTAAACTTTGACACTACAAAACAACATTACAACCATCTTACGGCACTTAGGGTTCAACCTTGATCGAGTTCGGTATCTAATACTAAGCTCGTAAGCATAATCAATCGCATTTCCAAACCTTCTACTTCATATCCATAGGTCCTTAATCCAAGACCTCACTTTGCATCATATTGACCTATATAAAAACATCAACAACTAAAAAGGGTAAGCTTTTGCTTAGTAAGTAACCGGGTTAGAACATATATAATACGTTAACTAATCATACATGTCTCATGAACATCAACAATTAGTCTAAAGACTATACCATTCAACATATGAAATCTATAACACTTTACCTAATCATCAAGCATACCACTTTAGCTAATCATCAAGCACAAGCCAATTCTAACACATACCTCGTAAGTCCATAATCCAAGATTAACACTCACTTATCCAACTAGTCAAGCCTCTATTTAATGCTTACTTTCTAAGCCAAGACTTTCAATTCCTAAACATCTTCATTCACCACATAATATGATAACATCAATATTTTACACATAATAACCAAAGTTACTTACATGGCTTCCATAGCTATGTTACCAATATTTCACCATCATCATCCTCACTTGCTTCCTAAGACAAATATATGTTACACACTTGAACAATGTGACCAAATTGGCATATATGGTTACATGAAGTAATTTTTTATGTGTCTAAATCATACAATCAAGTTTTGTCAAACATTATTTAAGGGTGACTGCTATCTTTGGCTAATTATTTAGCCACATATGAATATGAGATGCGTGACAAATGAAAAGTAAAGTTGAATCATTAGTCATGATATACATATAAATAGTGACAAATATATGTCACACACTTGAACACTATGACCAAATGCCATATATGGTCACACTAAACGTTTTGTCACACATTATTTAAGTGTAGCCAAAATCCAGTACATATGGTCACGTAACTTAATATGTGTGTTTACAGTTTACTTTGTGTTAGCTTGCCAAAAGCTAATGTGTATAGTCACATTTACTTCTAGCACGATCATGTGACTATATGCCTTTACAATAGCCACAACATATCACAAATGTGTGACTAAATTATGTTTATGGCCACATTTAAGGTGATTATATGTGACCAATATATTCATAACAGTCACATCGTGAAGTATTCATGTGGCTATTATTTAGAACAAAATGTGAAATCGGTCATCATTAAATTTCATGCTTTGTGTGACTAAATATTACAAAAGGCCACACAAACATTCATGTGACCATTGGATGATCAATAGTCACACAAAATACACATTTCTTCACTTTAAACAACATATGGTCACACTTATTAACACTTTTGGTCACGTATTACAAAAGGCCACACAAACATAGAATTCATGTGGCTATTGGATAATCAATAGTCACACAAAATACACATTTGTTTGCTTTAAACAACATATGGTCACACTTATTAACACTTTTGGTCACTTCATGCTTAATTGCTTATAGAAACTGCTTATTAAACCGTGGCTTCTTCTCCCTCTGCTTATTTTCAACTTGTTTCACTTTTAATAAGGTTTTAATAAGTACTTTAGCCTGCAAAGGCAATGTGCAAGTGCAATGTGCAAATGCAAGCTGCAAATGCAATGTACAAATGCAATATGCATATGCAAGCTGTAAATGCAATGTGCAAGCTGCAATAACACACAAACCAGACAATAACATCACAAACCAAATAGACCAATACATTAAATTTCATAAGGTTTTAAAGAGTACATAATCACCATTACATAAGTCACCATAAAGTTTGGTTGCTAAACAAAAAACAATCAAAAGCTAACATCTAATATGTTTTAGACTACCATGTGAGACTACCCAAAAAACTTTGATCAAATGCAAGAGCATGATCAGCTTCCACATGACACCTTTCTTTTCCCCTTTGCCTTATCTGTACAAGTTTTTGATTTCCTAGCTCTCATTTTCTTTTCAATTTCATCCCATTGCTAGTCCCAAAACAAATCTTATGACTGGTACAGGGCTATACATATTTGGTTTGTGTTTCTTGCAAACTGGTATATATTTACCTTTAGACATTGCAGAGTTAGAGTCAATAATGTAATCCTTGTCTGTGTTTCTCTTGTCTATGGTTTCCATGTCTGTGCTTTCATTATCTATGCTTGGAAAGTAGTTCCATGATAGATATTCCTCAATTGTGTTATATCCATAAGCATCTAGTAATCCTTGTGTTGATGCCCCTTTCTTGTCTTCTGAGCTGTTTGAGCTTATCTTAATTATTTCTGCAAAAGAAAATTAAGAATAAGCTGCAATGCAAGAACAAGGAGGTTCTAGTGTACTAAAAACAAGCGTTGTATTTCAGGCTAACTGATTGTCAGGATTATGGCACTTAGATCCTTAATGTTCTCTTCTCGGTAATGCTTTGGCGACGGGACCACACTAATACTTTCCTATAAACGTATACCTGAAACACACAGTTGACTAACAATTTAACTTTAAGTCTACTATCATCGGCGGTAACTAACCATCGATGTTAACACATTTCAAACTACTAAAAAGTCATATGTCATACTACTAACACGGCATTTTCGAATAAAATAGCTAAAGACCACGATTTGGAGCAGAGTTACAACAACGGTAACACTAGTTATTAGGTATTCATGATGAATATCCAAAAACCAGAGGCCGTGTCATGTTGAAGCAACTGTTCCAGAAAATCAGATGTCTAACCATCTTGACACAAACTGGCAGTACAATCACTTGGATTAGTAACAGATTCGTTTTTTTTTGAATAGAAGGATTCACTTAGGTTTAATTTCGAATAATAGGATCATGATACTATTCATGACATTCAACAGAGCCCTAACAGAATCAAAATCACATCAGACTATGTTTTACTTAGGGGATCTGTTTGTTTTTCCTTTTCTTATTCACTGTATACGTAGTAAACCTTGATAGACTAGTGTAGTAGACACTAGCACAGCCCATTAAACACTGTCTTTGGATAACCCTAATTTGTTAGGGTCTACTCAAACTAATTATTTAGGGTTCAATAGATAAGTGTACAACAAGTATAAACCGATTATCTTTTAGTAACTATACTTAGGTTCAAGAGAAATATTGGTAAAACATTTAATACTGCATAATTTGATATATGGAATTCGTTAATAACTAGCTAATTAGCTTACAACACATGCGAATATAAATGCAGTGAAAGTGTGAAACATCAACTGTACATAAGGTATAAAAGGTTTATGACAGCACGAAGTCTTGCTTTAATACTCATTTGATATTGGATTCGCTTAATAACTAGCTAATTAGCTTTTATATTGATATAATGATGAAAGGTGATACTCAACTGATAAGGTATAAATTATACACGGTGTCTTGTTTAATTTAATATACAAGTGTTTTTTAATCATTGCTATTGTTTTATAGACAAATACGAACATAAACACCGACTCTCTTACAATTGATATTCATGTTGATGTCGAACAACTTGCCGCAAAATCAAATATCATTATTTATCTGTCGCTAGGAATGTCTGGTGTTATGCACGGGTACTCGTCTAGTATAATTTAAAGACTTCTCTTGTTAGCTTAATATTTTTGGTAGAAGCTTATCAGAGATAGTACTTTATATAGTCTTACATAAGGTCAGATGCATAATGTTTGTGCAAAATTAACTAGGATCTCCTTTATGTTTTAATAATGACAAATCAACGTTCACAACACTTAAAATAACAAACGATATCCAAAGTTTGGAAAACCGGAACAATGACTCTGGCGTGTTGGTCACGCGTCAGCATGTGGCCAGCGCGCCACTCACGGCTTCTGTTTTTACGGATTTTGTTTTGTTGTCTTTCCTCTTACCCGACACATGTGGAAACTTCAATAAAGGTATGTACATGATACTTGAGTATTTAGAAACACTCCAAATGAGAATTATACTTAGAGATGAGCAAAAACAAATCGTCCTGTTTTTCAATAAAACGCTAACTCAATTATTTTATCAAACGCCTCTAGCCAGGGCCAAAAATTCTTTCTAAACATAGTATGAATATGCTTTCAACATTCCGTCACATGAAAGTACTCATTTGACCTTAATCCGGATTTACGTTGTTCCTAATCACGTAACGGGTTTTACTCCCTTATTGGTCAAACTAAGTCAAATGTCACTTTGCGTAAACGCACCCTTTCCTATTATGAGATACGCTTTACTTAAGATGCAAAGCACTTAGCTTGTTTGCATCAAGATGATTAGTGATCAAATCCATTGTTGATTATCATGGATTAAGTCCAAGTGACTAATTGAGTTTGTGGTAATTAGAGGTTGATTATACTTTGAGTTTTCTTACTACCCTACACTTAAATGATTTACAAACTCCCACATGTATTTCTCACATGTCTCCTACACAATCCATTCTCCTTTAAACATTCCATAATCATTTGCGAATCCCTTCTACCCAACAAATGATTATATTTACATCTTTCACACACTCTAAACATTCTTTTCCTAAACCATTCCATAATCACATGTACTCATCTCTTTTTTCTCTTATGACAATGTGATTATCAACCTAATCAATCCTTTTATTATCACCATCCTCATCACTTAAACCTTCTTCACAACTGCAAGCATAAACCTTTCTCTATATAAACCTTCCCTAAATTATACCCACATGGGAAAACTCACATTCCTTACACATTGTACTTCCTTGTACTTCTTGTCCCCTTCATTCCTAACATAGGCTCCTATCTTTCACATCAAAACATTCTCCACCACACACATTCCCTATTCATTCTCTTCTTCATCTCAACACACACATACATATTCTTTTGAATTCAAACCACACACACACTTTCTCTCTCTCTCTCTCAAAGCTTTATCCATACACCTCTTCTCACAACACCTCTTGGATTGAATTCAAATCTCACAACATCACTAAACTTCCCTCACATACTTTGCCAATTCATCCTTATCTCAACAATTCAATTTTGAATTTAAAATCACAAGCCATAGGCTCCCTTATATCACATCAAACATCCCATCCAAGCTAACTCACTCTAACTCACTTCTAACTCACCCTTTTCCTTATCCTTATCCTTGTAATTCAAATTTTGAATTTGAATTCTTATGCTATAAACCACCCCATCAATGTCAACTCACATCCTTCACACATTTATCCCATATGTCTAATAGTTTGAATTTTAAATTTAAATTATCCCTCTCACTAGATCCACACTTGCTCACTAAGTTAAGAATATTCCTTTGCATATTCCTTTCTATCCTAACCATGCCAACTCATCAACCTAAACATGGTTAGTTTCCAACTAAACCATTTACATGTGATAAATACCCAAACATACCCTTTGTCCAATACTTCGTCTATGTCTCTTTGATATTGGACAAACATCCCTAAATCTTTTTCTAAACTACTTCACAAATGTTTTTATCAAATGGCTATTTGAGTTGGTTGCCTTGAGTATAAGAATAGTGGAAAGGTCAAAGCGTGAAGTACAATTGGGGGTTTAGCAAGAACGGGTATTTAAAATGCCAAAAACCCGAAGAATACACTTGGGCTTCTGGCGCGCTGGCCACGCAATGACACATGGCCAGCGCGTCACTCTCGAAATGTATTTTACCACTTTAGGTTTTTGGCCTATAGATACCCCCTCTTGGCCTTTGTATTCCTCACTTCTTGCCATTCTTTTTTCTCTCTTTTTCTCTTCTCCTATCTTCTAAGTTTAACACCTCTTGTGTTCTTAATCTTCTCTTTCATCTTCTATTGAAGAACACATCTCTGCAAGAGAGATACACAAGTACCTAATCCACACTTGTGTGTTATTAGTCAAGGGTCTTCTTTCTGAGTCCCTAGGTTAGGTTAGGACTTAATTCATATCAAACAACTTTATTCAATTTGGTTGTAAAGGGAAGTCTTGTATCTTTGTGATCAAGCCTAGATCAGTGGAGATCTAGTTGGGATTTTTATAAGCTTCCAAAGAGAAGTTCTTAGTGAACCTAGTTGATCTTAGTAATCCTAGTTGATCTTAGTTATCCTAGAGGTAAAGTAAAATCACGAGTTCTTAGGGGTGGATTACGAGGGTGTAATACCGTAGGGAGTAACTCTTCTTAGTGAGCATCGATCTTAGTGCATATCAGTAGAGCGAAGTTGTAATACAGTTTATAGTCCACTATAAGGATTATACTAGAGTAATAGTGTATGTGTCGTGGATTCGCAATTGGACGTACGGATGGTATAAGCCCCCCATATATAGTGGTCTATATATATACACTCACATACACACACACACACACACACACACACACACACACACACACACACACACACACACATATATATATATATATATATATATATATATATATATAATAATATATATATATATATATATATATATATATATATATCTTTATCTACTTATTGTCTTTATCATCAGGTAGATCATCACACCACTTGGTTATTTGTGACTTGAAGTTTTAGAAGAAGTCAAGATAACAGTATTCATCCCCCTTGACGGTTCTAGAATTGGTATCAAAGCGGTTTACTTAAGTTTTAAAGCGTTAAAGACTTCTCGAGAAGTCGTTTTACGTTGAAAACTTCTTTTCAAAAATTCAAAATCCTAACTCTGGTTTTTGAAAATTTTGAGTAAAGATCCATGACTCAAGAGAACTATGTCGAGGGGTGTTCTATGCAAAGACCGCCTTTGCTAGAAGCCAACGGGTTTTGCTTTTGGAAAACCCGCTTTGAGACATACATTAAGTCCAAAGATATTGACTTATGGCAAGTCATTCAAAATGGTGACTTTGTTTTCATGATGGACGATCCAGAAACAAAGATGGAAGTTGAAACACCATATGAACTTCTTAAAGATGATCAAAAGAAGCAACTCGGCAAGAACAACGAAGCCAAGATGAGTCTTTACAATGCCCTACCACGTAAAGAGTACGAACGAGTCTTCATGTGTAAAATCACCAAAAGGTTTGGTATACACTCATCATCACTCACCAAGGCAATTCACAAGTCAAGGATTGCAAGATTGATCTTCTCACTCAACAATATGAGAAGTTCCCAATCTTAAGTGAAGAAACTATTGATAGCGGCTTCACAAGATTTAATGCTATTGTCTCTAGTCTCAAATCTATAGATCAAGACTACTCTAGCAAGATTCATGTGAGGAAGTTTCCTCGTGCACTCCCATTAAAATGGAGAGCAAAGGTAACGACCATTGAAAAAGCCAAAAACTTGGCTACACTTCCTCTTGAAGAGCTAATTGGCAACCTTAAAGTTTATGAATTAAGCTTAGAAAATGATGGCATAGCTTCCAAGACTACAAAAGAAAAGGTCAAGTCATTAGCTCTCAAAACTAAAGTCACTAGGGAACAAACTAGTGATGATAGCAATAGTCAAGGAGGAAGTGATAAAGACGTAGATGAAGAAGAAGCCGAAGCATTCAACTTGATGGTAAGGAACTTCTAAAAGTTCTTTTGAAGGGGTAATCGACTCGGACGTGGAAATCAATTCGGAAATAGGGTTAATAGATTTGGAAGAGGTCGTGGTGTTCACACCACCCACACCACACAAAAAATTTACCAAAACATCCAACAAAAAAAATTTTTAATTTTTTTTCAAACATAAAAATAAACTCACAACCACTCTCTCACTCAGTATTTAAAAACTCTTGGAACCAAGGAGGTGAAAGATCAAGACAAAAGCGAGGTTGCTACAATTGTGAGGAAGAATGTCACTTCATTAGTGAGTGTCCAAATCCCAAGTAGAACAGGTGTTTATCGAACGAGTCTGAGTGGATAAGTGAGACGGTGATGATACACAAAATGATGCAACTTGTCTCATGGCGGCGACTCTCAAGAGGTGTGCCTCAAATGTGATCTACTACCGGACGATTGGATTGTGGATAGTGGTTTTACTAAGGACATGACCATGAATAAAAGATTGTTTACTTCGCACTGTTGGTCCATGCTCATGTCATACAGATATTTATACGACTAGAAATACGTGAGCCTACGGGGTCACACACGTATACACTTAGATATTACTCTATTGGTATGTATATAATAATATAAGTGTATATTTATTATATATGTATTTATTACTGAATTAATGTATATAATAAATATAAGTGCATATTTATTATGTATATTAATATTCCAACGATAGGATACTAACGGTCGTTAATTAGTTCGTTTATGAATAATTAACTATAAGACCTTTTAATTAATGTGTAATTAAAATTAATTATACATAATAATTAGAAAAGTCAAAAAGTCAACTCAAGTGGTGTTTGGGTTGAGGTTGACGGCCAAAGGACATGGGGAGTTTATGGGTTGGGTTTTTAGAGTTTATGCTTTTTTCATAAGAAAGATGGTTTGACCGGCCATAAGAGGGTAAAGAAGAAAAATGAGTTTATCCCACATCCGTGGGAGAGGTAAACTTGGGAGCACCTTTTTGGATATAAATAGAGGGTTCCTAAGCCTTATTTATCATCCATTCTATTCTTCTCTACTTGTAGTCGACAAAACTAACACTCCTTACAGGAAAGGTGTTTGAGTTCGACTACTTGTAGTATTCTAGAGTGTTGGTTCGTGGAACTAGCATTCGGGTGGTATTAGTTAACGTGTAGTGTGGATACATGTAGAGGTTGCTTACTTTAGCAACTCGAAGGGTTTTGGTTTCGCATGTTTAACACACATGCGTGTACCAGAAGAAGTCTCGTTTCTTTACTAGCTTGGTTGCTAGAGGTACGTTTTCCGTTTATGTTTTATGTTAATTATAGTTGCTATATGAGTTTATTTCCGCTGCGTAGCTCGTATAATACTAATGTAATATTAGGTTGTTTAGATAACGATTTCCAACAGTGGCAACACGAGCCAAATCATATAGCTTTATAATTACATAAAAACGGTAAAAATACCTAAATTCGCATATTTTGTAATATTTTTTTGCTTTTTATGTACAATCTATTTTACGAATTTATTTAGTGAAATAATTACTCCTATAAAACACATAAAATCTAAAAATATAAATATGGTATGTATTTTTTAAAGACCCGGCTAAAATATAAACGCATATTTAGTTAAATATATTTACCCTCAATATCACATAAAATAGAAATGAAATAAGGTTATATTTTACATGATTTGTTTCGCTTATTATGAATGCATGTATTATAATTTGCGATTTGAATATATTGTAGTTTATTTATTGATTATAAATTGTCAACCATAGATTACGTGCATGTAAACCCTGGTTATTAAACTAAATATATTTGGTACGCATGCTTTGTATATATGGTATGCATGAATCATTACGTGAATTAATTGGTTAATTGCAAAGGTAGGGAAGACCTTTGTTGAATTGTTGTTTTAATTGAGTAAATGATTATGTTTAGTATGATTAATTTGTTAAATTGGTTTTGCATGTTTATATATGGCGTTTTTATTATATATAAAATGCAAAAATGATTTTCAAAATTAATATGGACTAAAAGCACATGATTAAAATGCTTATTGTATGTATATTGATATGTACACTTTGCTAAATCATGGGCTATAAATGTAAACTTGTTTGAATCCTTGCAAACGTTCTATAACGCATGGGTTTAGTGGTTTCCGCAAGGAAACCCGTGACGGAACAACGCAAGAATAAACAATTTAACATAAATGTTTTAAACAATATTTTAAGTATGTCGTAATCGTTACTAGGGTTCGATTATTTCCCGTGTGGAATTAACCTTATTCGTAGTAAGATCACTTTACATGAAAATATTGGAAACATGGTAATCCTAATTTTATAAATGGCATGTGGTTTATAAAATGTATGGGATTTCTATCTATAGAAAGTTTTTAAAACAAAAATTGAAAATGTTTTAAAATAACTAGTGTCATAAGGTAGTATGCATGCTTTCTTATACACAATTTTGGTAACCTTGTTTTTATCAAAATAATTATACCCTTAAATTAAGTCATTTGCCATCCAAGTATGAAATCACTTGAGTTTGTATTCTTACTCTAAAATAATTTTAGGTAAATTTTGCAAAACTAGGTAATATAACAATCGTATGGTCAAACCTAAGACTGTAAAATTACTGATTTTGTATTGGACGACTAAAATCGAGTATGGTTGTTCAGAACTTTGACCCGAGGCATACGATGGGGTTAAACATGCTACTTGACATTATAATTCTATATTATGATGCCTTGTGCCCCATAAATGCTAAGAGTTGCACATGTTGGCAATTATCACACACTGATTACCTTTTGAGTTTACCATTTCTAGTTGATCAAGTGCATTAATGGTAGAACGTCAAGTTGGATCTTAAAACAATATAAAATTAATTGTTTATTCATATATAAACATGGGTAGTTAATTTTTAAGGGATGAATGATTGAAAATACTGAAAATGAACTTTGCAAGTTCTTTTAATGTATTAATGCAACGTATACCGTAAACAAGGGTTTGTTCTTACTTGTGGAAGACAAACTGTGTCTATTTGAAAATACGACTTATTCTTATACTTTTTACTTATGGAAAAGTTATAATAGGAATGAAAGAATTATCCTAGATTCTAATCGAACTCATACCAAACTTACATGTTAAGTTAACTGGACTTCTTATTCTTTCAAGATTTCTTCAATAACCTTATTCGGTTTTGAAATCTTTGAAATCTTAATAAGAAACTTGGATAACTAAAGAACTTGTGTCTATAGCTACCTAGATTAAAATATCTTGCTGTAAATAAAACATATTTATGAGGTTTGATTAGAAGATGGAAATATCACAGCAAAACTAGAAAAGGCAATAACTAGAGAACTCGTGTCTATAGCTGTCTCTTTAAACCAGTAAGAGACGCTACACACGCTTGAGGTAAAGTGAGCGGATAAAGGAGAAACTACATGCTAATTTTTCAAGTTAATTAAATAGCTGAGATGGCTAGAACTTGAACACACTTCCTTGAATATCTAAGCACATTAGCAATAATGAGTAGACACTCAAGAATTAGAAAGATGCATAAATTGCTACTTACTTTTCACTAGTGAAGGAACACTTACACTGTTGTTAGATCTAATGAGAGTAATGCATTTTATGAATATAGGACAAACTTGCGATGTTGTCAAATTCACTGAGAGTTATGAGATGTATACCTCATATACATCTTACTTTATTTTTGGCATGGCTTGAAATAATAAATTACTTTCCAAGTGTAAAACATCTTTATTTAGTAAATCACCGTATATTATCTTTGATAATTTGTTGCCTTTGAGATGTCGCTTCCATTTAGATGTTATCTTTGATAATTATGCATGATTCCTTATTAGTAGATGGAGTTCTATATATACACTAGTTATGAGCTTGACACTGCCATATTGTCAATACAAACAAACTAACTAGTGTGGTGTTGTTTTATGCAAAGAAGTTGTACCTGCACAAGTGGGAGAAATCTTTATTGTATGCAAGGAACAACTTAGAACAATATGAAAAATGGTTTCTCTTGACTGCAAAGTAAGAAAACCATTACTCTACTAGGACTCCTACACATTTAATGTATGTAGCCCTATTAAGAGAATATGTCATGATAAAAAAATAAGCTACATGATTATGTTTTCTTGGAAATCATAAACATAGAGTTTAAAATTTACTTGAAATTACTATTGAGGCCATATAAAGGTACTTATTTTACTTTAGTTTAACAAATGAAAAGACTTATAACGTAAAGTAGAAAAGGTTAACTTGTTATGTCTTCATGATTAAGACATGTACATGAAGTCATTGACTTGGTCAAAGACTTATAACGAATAGTAATATAATTGGATGTTTATGTCTACTTGTTAGTACATTCACATTAAGTCACTGAATTCATCAAAGACTTATTAAAGCATGCTATTGGCTTAGTAATACTATTGGTACTATTACGTTTTAACTTAAGTTGGTAAAAATAGTAAAAGCCATAAAGTATAAGATCAATCTTATTGGAATACCACAATTTGGTGGTATGTCCAACAAGGGTAATCAAACTATATATTGTTTTGATTTATGATAACCTAACTTATTTAACTCCTAAAAAAATCAAGGTTAGATAAATTGAGTATATCATGGATATGCCTAATAAGACTCTTACCTAGAAGGTTAATTAAGATAAAATGAGACGAATCTCATTGTGTCTTGATTGAAGTTCTAAATTTGGTAAAAATATCTTGGAGATTATTATTGACAAATGCCTAGAACTGTTAAGTGTATTTTGTTGGATACCCAAAGGAAACAATGAGTTACCATTTCTACAAACCACACGAGAACAAAGTCTATGTTGCTCGTCATGCTGAGTTATTTGAGAATAGTCTTAAATATACAAGAAGAAAGTAAGAATCTCACTTTGCTAAAAGTGAGTGGGAGTAATGTAGGTCTTGGATTACTTCAAGAAGAAGATACATAATTCTTCCGAACGCACTAGCGAATGTCATACTGAGACTAAACATGATATGATGAACCTTAGAATGATGTTACTCATATTTATAGATCTGCGCGGATACCTCATGATATGTTTCTATATCAATGGTGAGGATTATGAGTTAGAGGATCATGGTGAACCTGCTAACCATAGGAGATGCATTATTAGCTCTTGGATTTAAAAATGACTCAAAGACTAAGAATGAACAGATGTTGTCCAAAAGGAGATAATCATATTCTTGGGATTTGTTTCATCCTTAACCTATCGGTTTAATGATGAGGTTTAAATGAGTTTCCTTCTAGAGAAGACTCATAGGGATAATATTGTATACATATTTATTGCACGTTAAATGACATAAGAGCTTACTCGTACTCAAGAAATTGACTATGATTCAAACTTCTTCATTAACGAACTTTAAATATATAAAGATGATTTGATTGTCATACTTTTTTTCTTTGAAAGAAATAACTTTAAATATATAAAGATGATTTGATTGTCATACTTTTTTTCTTTGAAAGAAATATGACAAATTAAATTTCAAGAACTCTTTATTGATTGATTACCTTGCGAAGATGATATGTAATCAAATAAGGTTTTATGGATCCAATATAATCTTTAGAAAGTATACAAAAATGCTAGAATCCAAGTATGGATTAAAAGCATGCATCTAATGAGCAGAATCTTAAGTTTAATTGTTAAATAAATCACTTGTTGAATTTGATTTTTAATAATAAATAATATAATTCATGAGTACATTTTAAATCTAGTGGGAGTAATTATTTTTACTTTTCTAAAATTAATTATGTTGTTGAACATATTAGAAACAATTTATATATCTAAGTAAGATTTTAACCCTTAGATTGAAATAAAGTTTCTTGTAAGAATTTTAGGAGATGAAAAATTCAACCTTGGAATAATATGTTTGATATATTAAACATATGTGGTGAATTAAGTCTAATTTCAATATGAAATATCATTGAGTGAAACTCGAATTATCTATCTCCGTTGGTGAGATTGAATACATGAATG
>BQNB010000471.1:13409-118409 GCA_026074375.1 Tanacetum coccineum | reverse complement strand
TGAGGAGATCTACACCAGTTTTTGCCAGTTTCGCTTATCCATTATTGCGCAAAAACGGAGGGGGGGGGGGGGAGCACCTAGTTTTTGTGCCTTGTTTTCTTTTCTCTTTATTTCATTTGTACAGGGTATTTATATAGACATTGGGGACAATGTTCAACTTTTATTTGTAGAGGAAAAATAATAGCCTTCGCACAATATTCTTTATTTGTAATTGTTATCCTTTTAAATGATGGGTACTATACTCGAAACATAGATAAAAAAGTAATTTTTACTAAATTTACAACATTTAACAATTTTTTTATGCCACAATACCGACGAAAACCAAGTATTAATAGCGTCTCATGGCAACGAATTTCTTGATAGCACAAAACCCCTCAGAATTCCACAAAAATGTGGAGGTTGTCTTTAGATCTTTAGGAATTCGGGTATCTATTATTGATACCCAAGATAGTTTATACCTTTAGCTTTCTCGAGTTAAGGAGTGAGCGGTCACATGTGTCTATTCCGTCATTACGGATGTAAGTGTGGATTTGTTATTGCATTTTCTAGGCATTTGAGATCGGTATTTACATTCTATGAGTGTACGATGTATATTAATTTAGAACTTGTTATTGTTTGCATTCTGAGAACGCATAGTAAGTATAGGATTTGTTTGATAAAAAGGCATTAGATTATCCCATGTTTTAAATTTATAATTGTTATGATGGTTACATGATCATATAATATCTATACCTTGCCCTGCACTCACCTTTAGTGCATGATTACAATAGTAACACCCATCCGAAGCTATCCTTTTTCATGAGTTTCGTAATTTTCTGGTGGATTCCAGATTATTAATGAAGAACATTGTCACCCTTAAACCAATCGCTACACCCAAAATAGCCTTTGCCTACCTGTCTGTATCATTTTTGGTACATTATTGTGAATAACACCAGATAATTATTTGAGTACACGGTAGCTAAGTCTTATCCTGTAAATACAGTTTTTGGGACGTTTGCGATTCACCGGTGTATTTATTTCGTGGAAGATTGAGGGTAAGAAAAGTTAAGTCAATACCCCCACATGTTTGTCAACATGATCACCATGTTTTTTTTATTGGATCCACCTCAAATCGGGTTATTAGTTAGATTGTAAATTTCGAGCATGTAAAAGCTCAAGTGTGGGGTACGTGTTGTAAACCCCATGTTATGATGTATATTTGTTATTCAAAAAAATGAAAAGAAAAAGAAAGAAGTTGATGTAGAGTTGTGTAGAGTTTGTATTATCATCATCTGAGGTCTTGGGCTTCAGCAACCATATCAAAGGTATTCGTGTAAATATTTAGCTCACCCTTCACTCACACAAATTAACTAAAAGCACCTAAATGTATCCCATCTGTTTTCGTTTCCATTATATGTTATCTTTACACCTACACTACACGACGCTTTAAAAGACCTCTTAGATAGTAATGAATAATACTTGCACCTAGCGGTGAAGGTTTGATCCTTTACCAAGCTTATGGTAATTTATATGCTATGACATGTAAAGGTGTTGATTTTTTTTTCGTTTCCCATATGTTATACGTAATATACAATCGAAGTGAAAGAGAGAATCCACACAATTATGTGCGGTTGATAGTATATACTTTGCGCTTTTCATTCCGAGGTCTAGAAGGAAACCTTAACCGAACGCGTATTTGGTTGCGCGAAGATTACAAGAGTTTTCCTATGATCTTGAGGCTCTTTTCTGACCTTCTAGGCTCCTTTATTTGTCTTTTGGTCGACTTGGTGGTTTAGGGATTCACTTGCATACATAAAACTAAGTTTAAGGTCTTCTATTTATAGAGTTTGGAAATTGATCGATACGATGTGGGATACGGCGTATTAGGGATTTTTTAGAGTAAGGACCGCGTTTGATATCTTTTAGAATCTTCTAGTGTTTAATAAACCTTAGATACGGCTTACAGAGGCTCCCGGATATGACATATAGGTCTTCAATCCTTTGTGGTTATCTGTGAAGTGTAGGCACGGATACGCCGTATCTTTTTTATGGATACGGCGTATTGGGTAAAACCAGTTGGTTCTTCTTCGTTGACCAAAGTATTACATATCGTTGATGTGGATACGACGTATTCTTCAAAGTCAGTCAATGGTCTTTTAATTCGTCAAAGTCTTGGATACGTCGTATAGGTCTAGAATAATACGACATATTAGCTGTCAGATCAGTAGACTTTCTCGAACTCTTAGTTTATGCTCCAAAATGCATGCCTTTTAGCTAATCTTTACCAAGTACTCCATAATTACTGCAATTCTCAAATACAAACGATTAAATAACAATTATTGCAATAATTACACAAAATGGGTTATTTATATAGGATAAATGATGCTATAAAAGTGACGTTATTTGATGTCATCAAGTATCGGTGTCGTGGATTCACAACTGAACATACGGAAAGACTAAACTCCCTTTCCCGAACCAGTATATATAGTGGTGTCATTTCTTCTCTATATCTACTTATTGTTCTCATTTCAAAGTAGATTAGTACACCACTAAACTCTTTCGAGAATTAAAGTTTTATAAACTTCAAAGAAGTCAAGAAAACCAAATTCACCCCCCTCTAATTTACCATCCACTATGGTAATTAATATTATCGTTGTTGACACAACACATTGATCATAAGTCCGAGATATTATACTTAGCAACATCTGCTATTGTATAATGTATTATGCGTCCAATATGTGTAAAATATCCAAAAAGGATTAAAATGCACATTGAAGTAGGCTTGATAACTTGGACTACTCATCCGAGATCCTAAGTATTTTCCTTGTAACACAACAAAAATAAAGTTATCATAACCGAAAATCAAAAATGAGGATCTCTACACAACAAACTACAAGGAAAGTATTATGCATGGACAATCTTTGATGCATGCATATATACTTGTAGGAACTAGCTTTTGTAACTAAATCACCCATTAATAAATCTTCACAAACGTTTTATCAAATGGCTATTTGAGTTGGGTGACCTTGATCATACGAATGATTGAAAGGTCATAGCTTGAAGTACAATTGGGGGTTTAACAATAACGGGTATTTAAAACGCCAAAGTCCCGAAGAAAAACAACTTTCGGAATCTGGCGCGCTAACCACGCGCTGACGCGTGGGCAGCGTGCCAGACTCGAATATTTTTTTAACAATTTGAGTCTTTGGCATTAATACCACCCTCTTGGCTTTGGTATTCCTCACCTCTTGTAAAACATTCTTTCCTTCTTTTCTCTTCTCTAATCCTCTAAGGTATTATACATTCAAAGTGTTCTTAATCTTTTATTCTATCATCTATTGAAGAATACACATCTCCGCAAGAGAGCCACACAAGTACCTAATCCATACTTGTGTGTTTTGTCTAGTATCTTCTTTCTCACACCCTTTCTCTTATAATCGAGTCTCTAGGCTAGGTTAGGACTTGGTTTACCAATCTATCTTTTCATTCAATCGAGTTGTAAGGGAAGTCATGTATCTGTTGGATCAAGCCTAGATCATTGGGGATCTAGTTGGGGTTTGATAAGCTTCCAAGGGATTAATGAAACAATTAAACTCATGCTAGCCATAACCACCAACATGAGTCATATCATTAAAGACATTGGTGTGAAGCTAGAATCAAAGGATAATCTTGATGAGTAGGATAGCTTAGAAGTATGTGATATTGGCAATTGGCTCAATCAAATGTGAAACCTATGTGGTTCTTAATAAAATATGTTTTGCTTATGTGTTTATCTAACTCTAGCAAAGCCTCAACAAAAACTAATTGGAGTCATGAATAATTATACATATAAAATGCTAAACAAAAACTAATTGGAGTCATGAATAATTATACATATAAAATGAATAATTACTTATGTGTTTATTACTTCTAGCATGCTCAACAAAAACTAATTAGAGTCATGAATAATTATACATATAAAATGCTAAAATGAATATATAAATGTATGCAACAATGTACAAAGTCACAATGATTTATCTTTGTACCCACCCATGTTGCCAAGATTCCAAATGGTAAGCTAACCCATATTGGACTTGCACATAAGTATATATTTTGTTGCCTGTGGTGTCTCGTGTTTGCTTGTTGCTAGTTGTAGCCAAGAACACCTTTGAAGGTAATGCACTTGGACCTATGATCCCCGCCTGGACAAGAGGAGCAACAATCCATGGGAGCATGTACATTGTATCTATTCTATTTTCCTTCTAAAAACATATCAACCTGACATTATAAGACAACGCTCTTGCCTTTTTTAACTTAGCAAAATGGGGAGAAGGAAAGTAAGCTTTGAAGCTTATAAACCAAGCAATCACGAGAAGGAAGCAAAGCAAGCTTGCGAAACGAAAAAAAAGAAGCCATAGCACACTGGAGCTACATAAGAGCTTAAGGTGAAACAATGTCCAAGCTTCACCAAATTATAAGGCCGAGATCAAGACACGAACTTCATCAAATGCGGTCTTCATCTTTGCTATGTTTGTAATTTTATTTGCTTTTGGAAATATTATTTTTTGTAACACCTCGATTATTTACATATATAAGCAGCGCGAACAAATCTGGGTATTACTACTCATTGATAACAACAATCCATAATCATAGAAAACAACGTTAAAGGAGACGTTGTTTAAAAAATTTAGTTATCATTCATTATAAATAAGAGTTTTAACCAAAGGCAGTCCCAAAATCTAAAAACATGTAAGTTTTGAATGATAATAGTTTCAGCACCATCTTCGAGCCCATGCCACTTCGTGCCGCAACTTACTCAATTACCTGAGATTCATAGGTTTGATAAATAGTTTGAATACAAGTCATAGTATAATAATTGTACAAACACAACTATTATGAAAATGGTATGGTTATGTTCTTGGGTTATGTTATTATATACCCGAATCATAGTTACAATGTATTATCCAGTTGTTGCCTTGTTTGGTCTGTTTGGTCTTGTCTGGTATCAAAACATTATTATCCAATAGTCAATTTAACGACTCGAAGAGCTCATATATCAACATATTAACCTCCAAAGTCAATTTAACTACTCTAAGTCAAATTTAAAACGACTTAAGGTTTATTAAATAATCCAAAGTCAATTTAACGTACTCAGAAGTCAAATTTAAAACGACTTGTAGGATTTAGAAACTAACACATAAACAATCCATAGTCTAGTTTAAAACGGACTTGTAGTCAAATTAAATGACTTTAAGGATTTATAACTTTAGGTGGTTTTTTTTTTTTAGGGACAGTAATATAAGGATAACATCAGATTAGCAATATCTGGTAAAACATTTGTATTCGTAATTTATTACCATGTATCCCCCATGGCCGGTTTATGAAAGCATTAAAGAGATAAAAGTGAGGTATGAACTCGGCACTAATCATTGAAAAACAATCACATTTTTATAAGATAAATGATAGTAAAAGAAATTGTAACAAAGCATGTTCCCCCCTCGCGGTTTAGAAAACAAGTATTAAGTAAAGGCGAGGTTATGAACTTCACCTGATAGGTAGATGTAATATATATTCCAAAATGAAAGCTGAAGACCTTATCACAATCTTAATGGGGATAGTTGATATAGCAAAATGATAGTAAACAGCCACGTCACCCAACCTGAGTAGAATATGTCAAGTCTTAGGAAGATTGTACTTTAGAACTTTGTTTTAAGATTTATAGTTGATTGAAGAGCTTTTGAATTTATTTGTATCAATCACCGTTCGTGCCATCATAATTAGAAGTCCCTTCAGTAAAAACGTTTGATGAGCTAGGGCCTTTAATCGTAACCCAACAACTCATCAGAACTAATACCAAGATGAAAAAACCTCTTAATATGAAAGCTCCCTAGTATTGTGTACAATATACTTCCGATGATCGGTTTTAAGTGTTTTAATCAATATCTGGAAAATGTTAACACGGGGAGCGTTAATTAAAGTTATGTTTTGAGAGGTTTTGAACACGTTTTTATACTTTTTCAAAATGTTACATTTTAGACCCTAGGGTTTGGATTTTTACGACTTTGGTCCTTCAACTTTGAAAGATATACCAAGTAAACCTTAGACTTTTAAAAGTGACATAATAGACCCCTATAGTTATAACTTTGATAAAATGACACTTTTAGTCCTTTTAATTATAAGTTTATGAAATTTATGATATATACCCCTTGCATGGATTATAATTACAAAACATGTCTAAATTGCCATGCAAGCTTATTTTAACATTTCAATAGACATTTATAAGTTATAATAAACTAAAATTTTAAGTTCTAAGATAACACAAGTTTAATTTAACGATTCGTTAAGCCAGGAAGTAAAACGGGTCAAATTAGAGTTTTAAAATGAAAATTCGCGGGTTTTAAAATTAAATTCCTTCATTAATCATTAAATTGGTTATTTTAACATTATTTAAGCATGCTAGGATAGATTATAACAATATTTAATCATTATAACATTTAGTTTTAAGAAAAACGCGAAATTAGGGTTTCGGGTGTACGGTTTTGGATCAAAATGGAAAATGAGCATGAATTGAGTTATGAAACTTTAACAAGAGTTTATTTAGGATCATATGAACATTATAAGGGTATAGTAGCAGGTATAAAGTTGATAGAACCTGGGTTTGAGCTTCAATGATCAAAAATGGTGGAAATGGGTCGTTTCGGGTAGTATTTCCACTCGTACGCCTTGTATCTTTACTCCGGGGCTTCAATTTCTTCAGGGCTTTGCTTCTCGACCTTCTTTAATGATCCTAGGATCATATGGGAGCAAAGGATTGCTGCCTTATGGGTTTGAGAAAGAAGATATGTGGTGCAAGTTAGAATGAAGATACAAGGTTTGCTATTTCTATCAATTTGAAGCGAAAGGAGTAAGGCACGACTTAGTATCTATTCTTGACATGTGTTAGGGCTAGCATATGATGTGTAGCAGCTAGGAATTCATATGTGGAAGTCTAGAGAATAGGTTTGATGTGTTGGATGGCCTTGGTTGCTGTCGCGGCTGTTATAGCAAAAGGAGAGGCCATGTGCCTTCATCCTTGGCCAAGAGATAGCCTAAGCAGCTTAGTAGATGCTTCCAAGTATCTAGAAGGTATTCTTGGAGGTATTCACATGAAGATTTTTAAATAGGTAAAAATGGTCATAATGGGTTCGAGTCTGTTTGGGTTTTGGCAAGGGTTTCTTAAGTTTTCAGCTCATATTCATGTATAAATGATTAAGATTGTCAATACATTGTTTCCCAATGTCAGATATATAATATTAACCAGATTAGTAGCTTGGTTGGTTTATAAACGGTTAGAAATGAAGAAATGGGTCCACGTTCAACAGGTTCCGTTTAAGGGTTTTCATGATTATTTTTGCTGATACTTCGAATAATAACTAGATTTAGGAAGGATTGGAATACTGATCAATGACTTATATAAAGGATTATCATGAGGTTTGAATTGTTGGTTTAAGTTAGAAACGGTCGAAATTGAAAGTAATAAGTTGTGGATAAGATTATGGTTTATACTGGAATTCATTAGGTTTTCCAGGCTTTGTAATTACTCGTACGTTGTTGAAAGAAAGGTGGTTAATGATAGATATATGTTTGTTACTCAATTTACAGGTTTTACAATGACTCTATTGGTTGCTACCTGAGAAAGAGATGGTCTGAAAATATAAACGGACAAAAAACACGAATTAGGTACAATTAAGGTCATCTGGATCCCTTTCCTTGGATAATTAAGGTAAAAAAAAAAAAAATAAAAAGATGATGAAATGATAATGGAATATGAATGAGGAATGTTGTAAATTTCAGTTTTATTATAACTTCTTTACGTTATTGGTTTAGGTTACAATGGATAAAAATCAAGACACGGGATCATTGGTTTAGTATTTGCTCGGGTAAGGGTTTTAGACGTATGAATAAGGTTTTTTTTGTGTAGATATTGTGTTGAAGGCTTATGAATGTAATAATTAGGGTTTACCACATTGTATAAAGAGTATATTATATTGTACACACGTAGTGGTGAAGAAATTGGAATGAAAACGGAAGAGTAAAATGGCATATTAGAGATCATGCTTAATGACTTTATATTAGCTTTTAAGACTTGTACTTTCTTTTGATTGAATTTATATTCATATGAGATGTTTATGAGACTTGTACATATGCTTATTAGCTTGTACATTCACTTTATATATTCATCTTTTATGGAATTAGGTTATTAGAGGCATATGAATAATGGTTAAAAAGCCGTTTAGATATAACGTTGGCGAATAGTACATATATATGCATAATGTACCTTGTAAAAGGGATATGATGATATTGACTTGAACATGTTATGATGTTTGCTGACATATATGAAATAGGATGGTCATAGAATAGGTTTGCAAGAGCACGTCTCCTTAGTATATGACATACTGAGATATATAAGTAATGTAATAAAGCGAAAAATTTCCCCGTATAATTGTGATAATAGTAAAATAGGTTTTGCATTTGATGAAAATTCTTGAGTTGTTATATTTTTCATCATCAAAAAGGGGGAGATTGTTAGTGAAAAATTGACTAGGATCTCATTTATGTTTTATTGATGTCAAATAAACATTCTCAACACTTAAAATAGCAAATGATAGCTGAAATCCGCAAAACCTATTCACCATCTGGCACGCTGGGCACTCATCATCGCATGGCCAACGCGCCATACATTGAAATCATATGGCGATTTTTACACTTGTCGCTTCCACTTACAATACAATGGGAAAACTTCACAAAAGTTTATTGTACATGATATTTGAGCATTTGGAAACACTCCAAATGAGGTTTAGACTTAGAGAGGAGCAAAAATGAATCTGCTTGTTTCTCCATAAAATGCCAACTCAAATCTTTTATCAAACGCCTCTAGCCAAGGCCAAAACATCTTTCTAAACCTAGTATGATCATACATTCAACATACCAACAAACAAAAGTAATCATTTGACCTTATCTAGATTTACGCTGACCCTAATCATGTAACAGGTTTTACTCCATTATGGTGAAACAAAGTCAAAGGTCACTTTGTATAAACGCATCCTTTCCCGCTATGGGATATGCTCTACTTAAGATGCAAAGCACTTCGCTTGTTTACATCAAGATGATTAGTGATCAAATCCAATTTGATTATCTTGGATTAAGTCTAAATGACTAATTTAGTTTGAGGTATTTGAAGTTAATTATACTTTGACTTTTCTTACGTACTTACATATAAATGTTTTACAAACTCATTCCTTACATGTACAAGTCCTCACTTCCTCCATACACTCCCACAACCCATTCTATCTAATCACTTGTTAACCCTTCTTAACCAACAAGTGATTTCACTCTTCAACATTATAACAACCCATAATTTTCATCAAATGCATAATCAATCTATTTTACTATGATCACAATTATATGGGGAAAATTTTCGCTTTATTACATTACTTGCATTGTCAATATCTCAGTATGTCATAACTAAAGTGGACGAGCTCACGCAACCTATCTATGAAAATCATATGTCAAGCAAACATTATAACATGTCAAGTCAATATCATAATATCATTATTAAAAAGTACATTATTCCTATAATGTACCATTCACAAAGTTATATCAAAACGGGCTTTAAACTGTTATCGTATACCTCTAAACCCTAATTCCATGAAGGATTAATATCTAAAGTGAATGCACATGCTACTAAAGCATATGTAAAAGTAATATAACATTTCATTTGAAATATAAACTCCTTCCAAGTCAAGTACAAGTTTTCAAAGCACAATGTACAAGTCATTAAGCATGACATCTAAAATAGCCGTTTTACCTCCGTTTTCATTCTAATTTCTTCACCATCACTTGTGTACAAGATACTACACTCAATATACAATATATAAACCCTAAATATTATATTCATAAGCTTTCATATGTCTTTTTACACTCAAAACCCTAATTCAAAACCTTAAACCTTAAAATCGAGCTAATTCCTAAACCATGACCCGTTTATCGATTTTTATCCGTTCTAAACCTCAATCAATACTCAAATAAGTTGTAATAACTTATTATACAACCATGACAATCCTATTCCATCATTATTTCATAATCCTACTTCATTTATACAAGAATCGAATCCAAGAAACCCTAAATGAGCCCTAAATGATCACTTAACCTGTTTTCTCATTTTTAACCCATTCAACCTCAAATAAGCAACCATGAGCTATTGTAAACTCATAATATGAGTTTTACAAAATTTAGAAATCCATCAGTATCTATCATTACTTATTGACAAATATCTTGAAATTAGAAAACCTGGAACCCTAAAAGTCCATTACAAGCCCTAAATCAAACCCACGACCATTTCATTCTATTTTGACCCATTATAACACGAACCACCACTCAATTATCATTTCTAATCCTTAATACACTGACTAAGATCAATAATTTACCAAACTTAATCCTTTAACCATGAATTATAAGCAAGAAAAGACACAAAAACCCTAAACCATACCAAATGGTACCTGCGACCTCATATCTTCAATTTAAACCCATTTTAACCCAAACCAAATGCAAAGCTTTGCAAATAAACTGATAATTTACAGACCTTGGTAACACAAGCTAACTCATCCATGATCTTAAGTACGAAATCTAAGCAAAGAAAACTTGTGAAAACCTTGTCGAGTCCAAATCTGACCCGCACCCTTTCTATATCATTTTTAACCCATTTAAAACCCTACCATGTGCAAATAACCACCAAGGATTCCTTATAATTCCCTAATAGCCATAGCACTTGCTTTAAACAATCCTTGCCTCAAATGAAGCCACATCCCTCCCTTTTTACTCCAATCAGCCGCGACCACCACAACACCCCCAAAACACCTCCACCACACCTATTCTACTACCATAGACCTCCATATCACCTCCCTAGACCCTCCAACACAGCTATATCAGATCCATGACACTCATCCCTTCACCTAGGTCACCAACACGTCTTTACACTATAAATAGAGCTCATGGGCAAACATACAACTCGCACCACACCTCTCATCTATAACCTAAGGCAGCAATACTTTGCTCCCTTATGGATCCGTAGATCCATTAAAGAATATTAAGAGTGAAGCTTGAAGAATAGAAGCCCCGGAGTAAAAGATACAAGGCTAAAGAGTGGGAAATACTACCCCGAAACGACCCATTTCCACCATTTTTGATCATTGAAGATCAAAACCCAGGTTCTGATGTTCTAACTTATGCTACTAACACCTTAAAATGTTCATAGAATTCCCTAAATATTCTCCTTGTTAAAGTGTTCATAACTCAATATCAAGCTCATTTTCCGTTTTGATCCAAAATCGTACACCCGAAACCCTAATTTCGTGTTTTTCTTAAAACTAAATGTCATAATGATTAAATATTGTTATAATCTATCCTAGCATGCCTAACTAATGTTAAAATAACCACTTTATTGATTAATGAAGGAATTTGAACTTAAAACCCGCGTGCTTACGTTTTGAAACCCTAATTTCACCCGTTTTGCTTCCTAGCTTAACGAATCGTTATTTTAAACTTGTGTTACGTTAAAACTTCATATTTTAGTTTATTATAACTTATAAATGTCTATTGAAATGTTAGACTAAGCTTGCATGATAATTTGGACATGTTTTGTAATTATAATCCATGCAAGGGGTATATATCGTAACTTTCAGAAACTTATAACTAAAAGGACTAAAAGTGTCATTTTATCAAAGTTATAACTATAGGGGTCTATTATGTCACTTTTCAAAGTACAAGGTTTACTTGGTATATCTTTAAAACATAAAGGACCAAAGTCATAAATATGCAAACTCCAAGGGCCTAATTGTAATTTTCCAAACCCCAGGGTCTAAAATGTAACATTTTGAAAAAGTGTAAAATCATATTCAAAACATCACCTGACGTAACTTTAATTAACGCTTCTCGTGCTTAACTTTTCCAGATATTGAATAAAACACTTAAAACCGATGATATCGTATCACAATACTAGGGAGCTTCATATTAAGAGGTTTCATCTTGGTATTACGTTCTGACTGAGTTGTTGGGTTTATGATTTAAAGTGCCCTAGCTCCTCAAACGTTTACTGAATGACTTCTGAATTATGATGGCCTGAACGGTGATACAATAATTCCAAACTCTTCAATCAAACTCATAACTCTTAAAACTAAAGTTCTAGAGTACAATCTTCCTAAGACTCAACATATTTACTCAGGTTGCGTGACGTGGCTGTTTACTATCATTTTACTATATCAACATTCCCCGGTTAAGATTGTGATAAGGTCGTCAGCTTTTATTTCAAAATATTTATTATATCTACCTACCAGGTGAAGTTCATAACCTCGCCTTTACTCATTTACATGTTTTATAAACCCGCGAGGGGGATACATGCTTATTACAAACTCTTTTACATACTCGTTTATCTTATAATAATGTGATTACTTTCCAAAGACTTATACATGCTTAAACCATGAATACAAGTGTCTTTAGAAGTTATATGCTAATTTGATATACCATTATCACTAATGTCTAAGTTACTTTATGCCAAAAGTCCCTCATTATCGTGGACTATTAATCACTTTCGGATGAACGCAAATATTGTGGATAGATCTATCGAGATTGACGAATCCTGTTTGTGTTAGCCGGATAGGTAACCAAACACACTATATTTGAATTTCATAGGTATATGGCAATTACCTACACCGAGGGCCATTATATATATATATATATATATATATATATATATATATATATATATATATATATATATATATATATATATATATATATATATATATATATATATATATATCACATCATTTTGGGTATATATATACACTAGTCAGTTTGTGTGCCATGAGCTTAGACCAGACTATACTATACCAGACAAGAACCAAACTAACCAAATAAATCAATAACGATAAAACATTGTTACAATGATAAGATGAATTTCATGCAATTATTACTATAACGGGAGTATAATAACAATATCATAAAATTGTGTTTAAGATAATTATTACACTATACTTTGATATTCAAACTGTTTATATTAAACCTATGAATTTCACTCAACCTTTGTGTTGACTTTTTAGCATGTTTATCTCAGGTAATTGAGCAAGTTGCGGCACGGAGTGGCATGGACTCAAAGATGGTTGAACTGTTATCATTCAAACTTGATGTTTTAGATTTTGGGACCTGCATTTTGTAAAAACTCTGATTATAATGAATGATAACTAAAATTTCCAAAAACGTCCCCTCTATTTAAAGTTGTTTTCTATGATTATGATTGTTGTATCCATGAAGTAATACCCCAGATTATCTTCCGCTGCTATATTGTAAAAATGGGGGTGTTACAGATTGGTATCAGAGCCAAGGTTATAGAGAACAAGGTCAAAACCTTAACTATAACCACATTTCATCTTTTCAGCCATCAAAGTCCTCCGTGCCACTACATTCCGGAACAAGTATACATATCTATTATACTATTACATAAAATAACTTATGTTATTTACAACTAGGTTGTTAATAGAACGATGTCTTCTCCCAACCACTCTACTTTCGATATTGAGGATGCTTTTTCCTCTATGAATATTCTTAACTATACTTCAGTCTCATCGGATTATTTCCCAGCTCATCAAAAAAAATCTTTAAAACCTCAGCTAATAATAATCCCATCAGTATTCTCACCTTTCTACAATAATCCTTGTTTGAAGGACGTACAAGCATTTTATGCTAAGGAATTCCCCTATTCATCCAACAAATCCTAGTACTCCACCAGCTATTTGACTCTATCTCTGATATACCACCAATCACTACATTTAATCCTCGATATTTCCCTTATTTCTATTCCTGAAGAACATTACTACCTTAGGAAGAAAATCCATTCACCATATTCTTTCCCAACTACATTTTTAATTCAAGCTCGGATCAACTTGTAATTTGGTATCACCGTCTTCCTTAGTTTATACTTATATCCCTCCTTAAGTATTTGAAATAGGAAAATGTTTAGATAAGATGTATCTGAAACATCATGAGAGAATAAGTCAAATATCTTAAATATTTAGATTACTCTATCTTCACCGCATTGAGAAGAACGGAAAGAAGGACGTATGAAATGGTAAACGAACAGAAGACTAAACTCAAGGAAATCCGTATCAGATTGTCAACTTCAAAAGAAGCGTTAGGCAAAAGGATAAGAATGCCTTTGGCTCACTACAGAATTTCCAATTCTTAACATCATTGAGAAAATCCAAGCTCGTCACCAAACAAATCAGGAAGATCTTTAGGATGTCATCTACCAGCTCAAAATCAACAAACTCTTAGACTAGTTATAGCTTTATCCTAGCCACGGGATGTGTGGTATAAATAAAAACGCTTGTCAAATCTTGACTATGTACAGTAAGAAGGCAAGTTATTTATAAAGGCAATCCCGTTTCGTATCTTATTGTTTCCAACTTATCGCTCTTTCATCATCATTTCCACCAATTGCATCATTATCTCCGTCTTCATGAATCATACCATAACCCCTAAGTGCTTAAAATTCAAAAATAAGCATTTCTCTTTAAGCATTTTAAGCATCACATTTTCTTTTAAGTATTACCTTTCAAAACTTGTGATGTCATTCTTACTACGTGTTGTCTTATGTTGATAGAATGCCTCCCAAAAGGACGTCAACATCTGAAACACCAGCCATAACTTTAGCTGCCATCCAGCAACTAATTAATGATGGCATTTCCTCAGCTCTGAAAGCACAAGCTGCATCAATGGCAAGTGCTAGTAATCCCAACAGGAACACCGGACCTACTGGAACTCCTGTAGCAAAAACGGGAAACTATAAAGAGTTCGTTAGCTGTCAACCTTTCTACTTCAATGGTACGGAAGGAGCAGTTGGCCTCATTCGCTGGTTTGAGCGGACTGAATCGGTATTTTCTCGTAGCAACTGTGCCGAGGAAAACAAAGTGACATTTGCTACCGGTACTTTAACCGATGATGCCCTGTCCTGGTGGAATTCATACGCTCAACCTATTGGAATAGATCAAGCCAATCAAATCACTTGGACCGAATTGAAAAGACTCTTAACCAATAAGTATTGCCCTCGAACTAAAGTCAAGAAAATGGAAGACGAATTTTACAACTTGGCCGTGAAAGGAAATGATCTTAAGACTTACATTAGGAGATTCCAGGAATTAGCCGTCTTATGCCCAAACATGGTACCAAACACCGAGAAACTCATGGAAGTCTTCATCAGTGGATTACCCAGAAGTATTGAAGGAAATGTTACTGCCTCGAAGCCTCAGACTTTGGAGGAAGCCACCAACATAGCCTAGAGGTTAATGGATCAGATAATAAGGCACAGGTAAGATCACATTTCGATAGAAATTCCCCCCACACTTAGAACCGAACATTGGCCTCAATGTTCAAAAACGTCGGGTTTTACCCCCCACACTTGGGAAAGAAAAAGGCAAATGCTAGTAATTCCAAGTGTGAAAGGGGAAACACAATATATATACATGATCAGGATTAAGGATTCCAAAATAAGCAAAAGATCGAAGACCGTGCGATTGGAGGATTGAAAACAAGCACGGGTCTTCACGATCTTAAGGAATCCTGCAAAAACAATACCACAAACCAAAGAAAGAAGCACACCCCCACACTAAGGCTATATAATCACACACTTATTCGTTAAGAAAATAGAAAGAAGAACAAACACGGGTTGCCTCCTGAGAAGCGCTTGTTTATTAATGAGTCGCTAGCTTGACTCGCCCCCGAATTTAGTTGTCCATGGGGGTCAAATGGAGATCCGAGACATCCATAGCAGGGATGTCCCCTCCAAAATAGTGTTTGATCCGGTGCCCGTTTACCTTGAAATTGGGACCGTCGGGTTGGGATAACTCGACGGTGCCATATGGGAATACTTCAGCAATCATAAATGGGCCTGACCAGCGAGATTTTAATTTGCCCGAGAAAATCTTCAATCTAGAATTAAAAAGAAGAACACGATCACCGACATGAAATTCTCGGTTTTTGAACTTTGCATCGTGTATCTTCTTTGTCTTTTCTTTTTAGATCACATAATTCTCGTAGGCTTGATCCCGAAGTTCATTTAATTCATTCATTTGAACTTTTCGGTGATCACCCGCAGTTTTCAAGTCAAAATTAGCCCATTTTAAGGCCCAGTAGGCTTTGTGCTCGAGCTCAATAGGGAGATGACACGCTTTACCGTACACGAGCTTATAAGAGTACAACCGATGGGTGTCTTGAAAGCGGTACGAAAAGCCTATAATGCATCATCTAATTTGTCAGCCCATTTTGCTCGATGCTCGCCTACTGTCCTTTCTAATATCCTTTTTAAACCACGATTAGACACCTCCACCTGGCCACTAGTTTGAGGGTGATACGAGGTCGAAAGCTTATATGTAACGCCATATTAGAAAATTGGTCGTTACAAAAATAAGTCCCTCGATCACAAAAATGAGTCCCTCGATCACTAATAATGGCCCGTGGGGTTCCAAATCACTAATAATTGTTTAATAGAAAATTGGTCGTTACAAAAATGAGTCCCTCGATCACTAATAATGGCCCGTGGGGTTCCAAATCTAGAAAATAATTGTTTCAAGAATTTAACAACAAACCGGACGTCGTTAATGGGGAACGCTTTCGCTTCAACCCATTTAGACACATAGTCGACAGCTACAAGTATATATCGGTTCCCTCGTGAAGACGAGAACGGGCCCACAAAGTCGATGCCCCAGACGTAAAAGATCTCACAAATCTGAATAGGATTTTGGGGCATTTTGTCCCTCTGTGAGATTTTCCCCTGACGTTGACATAAGTCACAGTATGTGACCATGTCATGGGCATCGCGGTATATGGTGGGGCAGAAAAAACCAGAGTCAAAAACTTTCTTGGCGGTGTAGTTCGGGCCATGATGTCCCCCGGTGGGACCATGGTGGCAAGCTAGAAGGATATCCATAGCTTCCTTCTCGTCCACACACCGCCGAATAATCTGATCAGCACAAATCCGAAAGAGATAGGGTCATCCTGAAATCAATATCGGGAGCCCATCCTAAAGAAATTCTTTTTCTGCTGGGATGACATCCCTTTAATTAGCACATTACCCACTAGGTAGTTTGCAATGTCGGCAAACCACGGGGGTTCATTATCGGGGTTAAGAGATATCATATCAAGGGTTTCGTGAGGAAAATTGTCATTTATTTCCATTCCAACACGATCCCCTTGAGGATTTTCTAATCTGCTTAAATAATCGCTCGCCGAGATTCTCGCTCCCTTTTTTATCACGAATCTGATATTAAATTTCCTAGATCAAGAGAATCCACCGGAAACATCTCCGGCTTAAGCATCTTTCTTAGCAAATAAGTACTTTAAAGCCGAGTGATCCGTATACACTATTGTCTTAGATAAGACAAGGTAAGACCGATATTTCTCGAATGCGTACACCACAGCTAAAAGCTCTTTTTCAGTAACGGTGTAGTTAGTTTGAGCATCCGATAAGGTCTTACTTGCATAGTGTATAGGCCTAAAATATTTATCTTTTCTTTGACCTAGAACCGCTCCTATAGCAAAGTCACTAGCATCACACATAAGCTCAAACGGTAAGTCCCAGTCCGGGGACACAAGAATAGGAGCTTCGGTCAACTTCTTTTTAAGAATTTCAAAAGAAGATTGACACTCAGGAGAGAAGAAGAAGGGAGTGTCTTTTTCCAACAAGTGGGTCATCGGCCGAGCTATTTTGGAGAAATCTTGGATGAATCTCCTATAGAAGCCGGCGTGACCCAAGAAGCTCCTAATTCCTTTAACCGTAGTCGGAGGAGGTAGTTTTGCAATCACATCCACTTTAGCTTTATCTACTTCAATACCATATTTAGAGATCTTATGGCCGAGGACAATGCCCTCTTTGACCATGAAATGGCACTTCTCCCAATTTAGAACAAGATTGGTGTCTTCGCACCGTTTTAGCATCATGTCTAAATGGGAGAGGCAAGATGAGAAGGAATCCCCAAAGACCGAAAAGTCATCCATGAAAACTTCCATGGTTTTCTCAATCATATCGTGGAAAATAGCCACCATACACCTTTGGAAAGTCCCAGGAGCATTGCAAAGACCAAAAGGCATCCTTCGGTAAGCAAATGTTCCATAGGGACAGGTGAAAGTGGTTTTCTCCTGGTCTTGGGGATCAATAGGAATTTGAAAGTATCCAGAAAAACCATCTAAGAAACAATAGAATTCGTTTCCTGCTAAACGCTCTAACATCTGGTCCATGAAAAGGAGAGGAAAATAGTCTTTATAGGTGGCGTCATTTAACTTTCAATAGTCAATACAAACACACCAACCCGTGACCAATCTTGTAGCAATCAAATCATTATTTTCATTAGTAATTACCATCATACCCCCCTTTTTGGGTATGACGTGAACATGGCTTACCCAAGGACTATCAGAGATAGGGTAAATTAATCAAGCATCAAGAAGTTTAATAACTTCTGCTTTAATTACTTCATGGATTTTAGGATTTACCCGTCTCTGGTACTAAACAGCCGGTTTAAAGTCATCCTCCATCAATATCTTATAGGTGCAAAAATTAGGATCAATGCCCCGAATATCTGATATTTTCCAAGCGATGGCACGTTTATGTGACTTTAAAACCTTTAGAAGCTGTTCCTTTTCCTCCTTCTTTAAGTCTTTAGCGATCATAAAGGGTAACTTAGAAGTTCCCTCTAAAAATGCGTACTCGAGGTGGGGAGGTAAGTACTTGAGCTCAAGATCCGGAGGATCATCAATAAAAGATTTAATCTTTTCAGTTTCATTAATCACAAACATAGGAAGAGGAGGAGGGAGATCATTCAAGATGTCATTATTTAATAATGTCTCAATAAGACGGATATCTCCCTCCATATCAAATGTTCCATCATCAATATCTGGTGATGTCGAATCATTAGAAACAAGAAATGTGTCGATCGCCTCCAAGATAAAATCACTACCCCAGAAGGGAGTAAGAGAAGGGGAGAGAGATGCGACCACAGGGTCAGAAGAAGGAGTGGGACTGCCACTTATCAGATTAATTGACTTTTGAACATTTAGCACCTCATGGAAATGATCCTCGCATGTGATATCAAGAATGTCAATCTTATGGATAGATTCATCACCGTGCTTTTGCGGATATCTTGAGGTACTTTCAACGTTGAAAACCAATTTCTCATCACCGACTCGAAGAGTTAAATCTTTGCCGTGTACGTCGACTAGAGCATGTGCCGTCCTCAAGAAAGGTCTTCCTAAGATAAGAGGGACCCGAGGATCGACACATAGTCGACTACAACAAAGTCAGCTGGGAATGTAAACTTTCCCACTTAAACGAAAACATCCTCAGCTATACCGGCTGGATAAGCAACAGTCCGGGTAGCTAACTCGAGGGTCATTCGAGTGGGAGAAATCTCAGGAAGAGATAGTTTCTTCCATACAGAAAGGGGCATCAAGTTAATGCTAGCACCTAGATCGTCTAGGGCCATGCATGACTCAAACCCATAGAAATCACATGGAATGAGAAACCTCCCAGTGTCTCTATGTTTTTCGGGTAACTTTTTAAGGAGCACAGCTGAGCAGTTCTCATTCAAGGGAGTATTTGCCATTTGAATAAGTTTCTCCTTATTGGTAAGGAGATCTTTAACCATTTTAGCAAAGTTAGGCATGTGAGCCAAAGCTTCGGCAAAGCTGATATTGAAGTATATTTTCTTAAGCATTTCTAAGAAACTGTGTATTTGTATATCAGCTTTGTCTTGAAGCTTCTCCTTATTCAACCTCAAAGGATATGGTATTTTAGGTTGATGTGGATTTGGCTCAAGAATAACAGGAAAAGAAATAGGAGCAGGAGGAAGCTCAAAAGAAGTCGAAGCGGGAGATGGATGGACTACCGGAGGTGGGACGCTTATGGTACTCTCGGTGAGTACCTGGTCCATGGTCGTCTCCGATTCTGGTTCCACCTTCGCAAAAGAAGAAAAGGGGGGAGGAACCGAGGGTCCAGCTAAAGTAACACTACTCCGTGTGGTGATAGCTTTAAGATCTTCCCGTGGGTTGGGAACGGTGTTGCTCGGCAACACTCTTTGAGGTCTCTCCTGGAGAGCCTTAGTCAACTGACCAATTTGAGTCTGGACAAGCTGATTTGTGGCCTTTTGGTCTCTTTTTAAGTTTTGGTTTTGGATCAATAATTGTTTCAACAAATCATCCGTAGAGGATTGATTTGGAGCTTGATTAGCATGTTGTCCTTGGTTTTGATAATATCCCTGATTTTGATTGTAATTATTTCCTTGATTGTAGTTCTGTCCCCTGTTTTGATTAAACCTATGGTTTTGAGAACCTTGATTATATCGATTTTGAATCTGATTCTGGTTCCTGTTTTGATTATTTTGATAATTTCCTTGATTATTTCCTTGATTGTTTCCCTGATTCTGATGATTAGGCTGATTAAAGCCGGGTGGTCCAAGGTAATTATTGGAACGATATCTAAGCAGATTACGGTTACCTTGGGGTTGGTAAGAGTTACCACTCGCATTATAGGTACCCGTTGTAACATATGCAAGTAAGAGTTACCACCCGCATTATAGGTACCCGTTGTAGCATAAACATCCTCTTGAGTGTAGCCACCGGCGGCTTGACACTCATAATAAGCATGTGGACCACCACACGTCTCGCCACCGTTTTTGAAACAGTATTTAACCCTGTTTATGAATACCGAAGAACGGTCGGTGTTTAAAGGAGAAGGAGCTTCTACTTGCTTAGTGGGGAGGTATATGAGGCCATCTTGAGTGAAGCTCTAACTAGAACTGGCAAACTTGAGGTTTCGTTTCTAGAAGTTTGAACTTTAGATTTGTTTTCAATAATAGTCAAAGCTTCTTGGGTATTCTTAGTCAAGAAATTACCACCAGCTGCAGAATTAAAAGAATCCTGCTCAGATTGATCTAAACTATTATAGAAAGTATCAAAATTGATGGAGAGGAGAAAAGCCATGATGGGGACATTTGTTAAGAAGATCTTTAAATCGGTCCTAGGCTTCAGCAAATGTCTCACCGAATCTTTGTTGAAATCTCGTGATTTCATTTCAAAGATTGGTAGTCTTAGAAGGAGGAAAGAAGCGGTTCACGAACTTAGACACAAGACCATTCCAAGTTGTGATGGAATTTGGCGGTTCTTTTTCAATCCATGTCCGGGCTGCTCCCTCAAGAGAAAACGGAAATAACAACAATTTAACAACGTCACTCGGAACGTTATTAAGTTTAACTGTTTGTGTTATTTTCGTAAATCTTCGAATAAGAGAATGAGGATCATCATTTTCAAAACCATGAAAAGCGATGGCGGTTACTAGATTAAGTAAACCGATCTTCAATTCGAATTTATTAGCAAGAACGGGGGGTACAACGATTGCATCCCCGACACCATCAGTTGGTGCCTGAAGTAACTCCTCCATCGGACAGAAGTCGGGTATCGGACCCTGCGGCGGAGCTTGTCCGGCCATATCGTCTTCTTCTAGATCAAAAAGGAGTGACGGTTCACTTCGATTCCTTCGACTTAATAACCTTTCGGGATCTTCAATAGGAGATAAAAGTTGTCTAGCGAAAGAACGTGTGCTCATGCACTATATAGACGGATAAGAAAATATATATATAGAAAAAGAAAGAAGAAAAATATTTTTGGATTTTTTATAGAAAAAATAAAATGAAAATATTTTTGATATTTTTAAATTTTTATATATAAGAAAATAAAGAAGAAATAGAAAATATTTTTGGATTTTTGTTGTTTTTATATTTTTAATAGATACAAAAATAACTTTCAAGAAGAAAGGATCTTCAAGGCATTCACTTTAAAAGAAAATGTGAAAATCTTACAACCCTCCCCGGCAACGGCGCCAAAAAACTGACTTGGCAAATATAATAGTCGTGTGTGTGTATATATATATATATATATATATATATATATATAACTAAAGATAACCAAATAGTAATAATAGTATAGAGAGTTTTCCGTTGGATATGAAATTTTACTTTAGGAAAAGTAAAAGTTTATCCACCGGGTATCGTATCCCAACGAGAGATGAATAGAAAACCACGTTATTGTTTTAAAATAAAAAGCTTGATTGTCTTTTAATTTTGATTTTGAAATTTTAAACTAAATATAAAATAATAATAAACTAAATTATGCTAATTAACAAATAAGCAAAGCAATCGAACGAAGAGATATATATATAAAAGAATATGCTTGTTAAGTGACTTGTTTAGATCCTTAAGCGTGATTAAATTAATTAAGTCCGTATTGATGAACCAATATATTTCTAACAAATTATCTTCTCGCAATGTTGGCTTATATTAAAAACAACTTTTATTAAGATATCGATTACTAAATTAATGCCTAATTATTCTTACGGCTTTTGCCCGCTTGAATAACCAAAACAATAATTTAAGTAATATAAAAATTACTAATCAATATTTTTCTTTGGTATAATCACACTTAATTCACTAAACAATTTAACACTTAACAAGTTTATGATAAAATCTACTCACTAAGCATAATAATCATCAAACAAGCAAATAAAGACATATTAAACAAAATAAATCTACACTAATAAATTGAAAAGAGAAAGGAAATAAAACCGAGTCGAAGAACCGCAAATGAATATAAAACCACCCGATCTAATAATCTATCAAAATAAATAAATTTAGAAGCTTAAAGCTTTAAACTTATAATATTAAGCTAGTTTACTAGACCCTTAAGCTCCACGCCAAAGAGTTGACCGGTACCAAAAGTCACAACACAAATTAAAACAAACTGTTAACAGAAATAGTTATAACAACTTTCACTAGCTATGTCTAAAATCTAATAACCACTAGGCCCAAATTCACAAACCAAACGCAGGCCTAATACCCTAGCAGATCCAAATTAAATCCATCAAAATCCCAAATTTATTTTACAAACCAAACTGCAAGGCCCAAGCTATAAATCCAAACGTGGCCTAATTACTGTTGCAAGCCCAAGTTCTAAATTTTACAAGCTCAAAGCTGATCTAAAGGATACACGCAAGAAATTTATGATCAGTTATCAAAGATTCTTAATAAGCTACAACACAATAAAAAAAGATTAACAAACAACTTTTAATATTACAAGCAAATGAGCTTTTCACTCTGAACTTTCAAAAGCCGAAATCTATCCATAACCCACGATTTTACTTCAAAAGAACAACTAAAAGCAACGAGCACGAGTATAGATTTCAACGAGTTACAACTAATTAAGCACTAGCAAATCTTAAACGAGACTTTAATAACTATCAAGCATAAGCAATCTCAATAAGCCAGAAGTGAGAAAAGCACTTTTAATGACCGAAAAAAAAACTAGAACTAGATTAACAAGAAACCACTTCAATAAGCTAAATCGAGAAGCTCTCGAATCTTAAAAGGGTGACAAGGATTATGAGTAAGCCGAGCTTAAAAGCTCTTTGCACCACTCATTTTCTTTGCGTTCGTCATCGAGCTTGAAGAACATATAAGCCAACCGAAATACTATAAGCTCTTCGAATATAAAAAAAGAAAAATAGTAGGTATTAAAACATGCCGAAGCTTATTAGGGCTCTATAAGCTATACTTAACTCGAATAAGCTAAAAGAAAGCTTATCCAAATTTTAAAACTAAGCTATGAGAATAATAAGCTAACACAAACTTGTTTAGAAATAAGCTAAACCATTTAAACAGAAAAGCTACTCTACCTTATGTAACTAGAACACAAGCTCTCGATACATGAGAAGTGTCACAAGCTTATAAATAAGTTCAGTTCTTAGGACTCGTTGCACCCTCTTAAAAGATCGAACAAGCTCAAAAAACTCAGAATAAGCAAACCAAATAAGCACTTGAAGATTTTGAAAAGAAAAGAAGATTTTTAAGCGAAAATAATAAGCTAAAAGGAGTGCAAATAAGCTAAAAAGAAAAGTAAAACCAACCTCAAACCATCTTTCATTAATAAGCTTAACAAGGTCTCATTACAATAAGCTTATGAAAAATCTTTTTACAAAACTAAATAAGCAAAAAGGTTTTTAGAAATAAGTAAAAAGCTATACTACAACTACTACTCAAAAACTAACTCCCAACTCTCGTTGTTGTGTGTGTAATATATAGATCCAAAGGGAATGAGGGCAAGGTTGTCATTTTCTCATTTGTGAAAATTGATGCGTAATAAAAACGCATTTGGTAGTCTTGTGATCGGTACCTAGTACATCGGGATTCCTGATCCACCAGTAACATGCCACCACGTGTACTCAATATTTGCGTAAAACCAACACATGTAGTTTACTCCACAGTCACACACCCTCGTACTCTTTTCTTTTTAATTCACAAAAACTGAATATAACAAAATGGGAGGCACGTGTCGACATTGTATTGTCCAATGAGATGTTAGTGGAGAGTCACATGAAGTTAGATGAATTAATTTAAGGAGCACGTGAGCATTTCTTCTTTCATGTAAATTTGCATCTTGTATAGCCTCAATTTGAAATGAATATAATGTGCCACATGTCATTGTGTCACTGGCCCTTAACTTGTTAGTGCTTGGTCATGTGCATCATTTTGAATTATTTAGCAAGCACATGCAGCTTACGTCAGCAGCAGCACTCTATAATTAGATTTAACTTGGGCTTCACATGGGCTTTTATTAAATTCTTGATGGGCTAGCAATGAATTGGGCTGACCTGGCTCATAAAATAGGTTACGGGTTGGCCCAATAAGCAACGAAGGCACCGTTAAACTCTCTTTCTCGTGCTCTTTCCAATGGCATGCTCGGGAAATATTAACGACTTCGTCTTGGTCTTTAGTAATGAAAAAACTTGATCAAATCGAACTTGAAAATTTCTGTTTTTGCTTTGTTTTCACACCTTTGTACATGTAAGACATAAAAACACAATACAACATATTTGCAATATAATTTTCCATATTTTAGCGTTTTTAGTCTGATTAATAGTGTTTTACGGGGTTATAAAGATGTGTGTTTAAGCACACATCATGGACCGACTGAATTTATCTTAAAGAAATCTTGTGATTTAAAGAAAGATTATGAATTATCCAGAATAAGGAAACCTATAAGTGAAGTAATTGGCAGAATTATCTCAAACGGCTATATTTAATTGCCAAAAATATGTTATTCCTAAACAGTACTAACGGTAGCCTAGCAGTACTAAGTTTAGCCTAATAGTACTAAGTAATGCCCACCAGTACTAACTTTTGAGTTACCCATTTTATCCTCATTTTCGTTTCAAAAAGCATTCCCATCAACAATTTTGATTCTCACAAGCTCTCTTTCTATTTTTATTCTCACTTTATCTCTCAATTATTTTTCTCACTGAATCACTCTGTCTGTTTTTGTTTCACACATCTCTCTTTTCTTTTTGCTTTCAATTCTCTCTGTCTGTTTTTGTGTCACACATCTCTCTTTCTGTTTTTGAACTCACTACATCTCTCATTTCTTTTTGCTTACAATTCTCTCTGTCTGTTTTTATTTTACACATCTCTCTTTCTGTTTTTGAACTCACTACATCTCTCATTTCTTTTTGCTTACAATTCTCTTGCTTCTCTTTCTAGTTTTTATTCTCACTAAATCTCTCAATTATTTTTCTCACTGAATCACTCTGTAGTTTGTGTTATCCACATATCTCTTTTGCGTTCTTGCTTCTTTCTCTCTGTCGGTTTTTGTGTCAAATCTCTCTTTCTAGTTTTTGAACTTAACTACATCTCTCATTTCGTTTTGCTAACATTCTCTCTGTCTGTTTTTATTGTATCTTAATTCTTTTTAGCTCACGTTTTCTCTCTATATATTTTTGCTTTCTCTCAATGCTCACAGTATTAATTATAACAGCGTACTAATTATACTTACCAGTAGTAAGTTAGGGCCCAACAAGCCTAACTTGAATTTCATCATTAATATTGTTCCATTCATTTCAAGCATCATTTTGTGGCTATAATCCACTGCATTATTAACACAATTAACTCCTTATTCCCATTACTTCAGAGGTTAAGCATGTCATATGCTTGCAATCAGATATTGAAATCTCCAACATTCCAAATGCTTTTGTGAGCAAATCTGCCAATTCTGATATGTAGAGGTCACTCACTCCCCGGAATTCCTTTGAGAATCTGAATAGCTTCTTTCTTATTGGAATCTTGATTAAACTGATGTCTAATCTCAATGTGCTTAGTCTTTGAGTGAAACACTGGATTCTTAACTATGCAGATGGTGCTTTCATTGTCAATGAAAATCTTGGTATTCATGAAAATATCCCTAATCTAACATTTGATTTTGGATCCATAACACCTATCTACGGCAATTAGCTACAGCTACATATTTTGCTTTAGTAGTAGAGTTGGCAACTATATTTTGCTTTTTACATTGCCATGAAATCAATCTACTTCTAAGAAATTGACAACCTTCTGTTGTGGATTTCCTATCTAAACTTATACGAGCATAGTCACTATCAGAATAAGCTTCCAAATCAAATGGTGAGTCCTTAGGATACCAAAGGCCCAATTTAGGTTACACTTTTTAAGTATCTAAAGATCTTCTTCTCAGCATGAAGATGTAAAACTTTAGGTATGACTTAGAATCTTACACAAGCACATACAGCAAACATTATATCAGGCCTTGAAGATGTTAAATACATCAATGAGCCAATCATTAATCTATATAAGTAAACATCAACATCTTCAGCTTTTGCATCCTTGAGCAATGGCTTTGAAGTATCCATGGGTGTACTTACTGTCTTCACATTTAAAAAACCAAACTTCTTCAAAATTTCATCCACATTCTCTTGTCTTGACTGATGAATTGTCCCATTCTTTTTTGTGTCACTTGTAGTCCTAAGAAGAAAGTGAGCTTCACCCATAGAAACTCATCTCGGAACTTCTTGTGATCATTTCTTATACTCAGTGCTTAAATTTCTTTTTAGTAGAGATCTATAATTTGATACATTTTACGTTTCGGGGGTTTTTTTTTGGCGATGCGTTATGGCGGTGCTAATTTTTAATATTTTCTTTTTTTTGTATGATTCGGGAGGAAAAAAATTTGCGTTGGGACGGGCTAATTTTTTCCTGAATATTTTCTTTTTTGGGACGGTTTTGTAAATTTTTTACAGTAATTTTTGTATAAGAAAATCGTAAATAGTTAAAAGGTGAGGGTCCGTTTTGTATTTTTTTTTACTTTGGGCCAGATTTTAAGCTATTTTGGGTTTTTTTTTGCTAATTTTTTTCCGGATATCTCCTTTTTTGTATGATTCGGGAAGAAAAAATAATTCGTTGGGACGGGTTAATTTTTTTCCGAATATTTTCTTTTTTTGGGACGGTTCGATATCTTTATTTTTTTTGCCGATGAATGTAAAAAAGTTGTGAACAATAAAAACTTGACGTGTTAATTTTTTACGGGATTTTTTGTGTAAGAAAATCGTAAATAGTTAAAAGTTGAAGGTCCGTTTTGTATTTTTTTTAGTTTCGGCTAGATTTCAGGCTAATTTGGGGCTAGTTTTTTTTTACTTTGGGCCACATTTTATGCGAATTTTAGGCTAGTTTTCGAGCAATGTGTATATAGAAAATAATTTTATTTTATATGGCTTATGTGTCGGGCCTCAATGTATAAAAGTGTTTTTTTTTTTTTGCAATATGGTTTTTTTTTTAAATATAAGTGGGTTTACGTTTGATGACCATATCAATTTATTTAAAGTTATTAGTGTTATCGAAGATGTTTCCTTCCCGCGGTAATTTTTTTATCTGAATAAATCGGAACTTTTGTAATATTTTTTTTCCTCCTACTTTGTGCATACAAATTTAAAAAAATAAAAAATAAAAATAATTTTAAAAAAAAAACAAAAATCGGGTTGGCCCAAAAGCGAGCCCCATTACTTGTAGCAAGTGACCCACTTGGTCAAAAACGACAGTGGATTTTTCACTCAAATGTGTATAATAAGTAAACCATTTCTAACTTGTTGCTTTTTTTTTATTTTATTTTTATGATTTTGTTTTTTATAATAAAATCTAGTGTAAACATAAAGCTGTGAAAGCAAAATATAATAGAAACTTACAATAAAAAGTATTAAGACTATTAAAAAATAAAACGAAACTGAAAAAATGATTTTACTATAAAAACTAAGGGGTCAAAAGGATGGAAGTTGAAGAAAATGTATTTTTTGGTGAAACCTGGAGGTATAAAGGCTACTTTTATCCAACACCATAAAATATTCCTCTCAACCGAACACATCAGTCGTCACATCCAATAAACAATCTTTCTCTCCCCAACTTTTTAAAAAACCCCTCGCTCTTTCTCACACAATTCACTATTATCAGTCACCAGAACACTCACTACTAGATGGAGGGTGTGCATTGATTACCGTAAACTTAATGATGCAACTCGAAAATATCATTTTCCTCTTCCTTTCATTGACCAAATGTTAGAACGTTTATGTGGGAATGAATACTACTGTTTTCTTGATGGATTTTCAGAATTCTTCCAAATTCTAATCGCTCCGGAGGATCAAGAAAAGACCACCTTCACATGTCCTTATGGGACTTTCGCTTACCGATGAATGTCGTTTGGATTATGTAATGCTCCTGCCACTTTTCAAAGATGTATGACGGCAATCTTTCACGACATGGTGGAAGATTTTATAGAAGTTTTCATGGATGACTTTTCGGTGTTTGGTAACTCTTTTGATTGCTGTTTAGCTAACTTAGATAGAATGCTTGCTAGATGTGAAGAAATCAACCTTGTGCTAAACTGGGAAAAATGCCATTTTATGGTAAAAGAAGGGATAGTTTTAGGATACAAAATTTCTAGAGCTAGAATCGAAGTTAATAGAGCCAAAATCGATGTGATAGCTAAATTACCATACCCGACTAACGTAAAAGGAGTTAGAAGTTTTCTAGGGCATGCTGGATTTTACTGAAGGTTCATAAAAGACTTCTCAATGACCTCTAAACCGATGACCCAACTTTTGATGAAAGACGTGAAGTTTGATTTTTTTGATGACTGCAAAAAGGCGTTCAACATTTTAAAAGAAAAACTGACCACCGTGCCTATCATCATATCTCCTGATTGGAACGAGCCATTTGAATTAATGTGTGACGCTAGTGATTTCACTGTTGGAGCAGTTTTGGGGCAAGGAATTGATGGAAAATTCAAGCCGATTTATTATGCAAGCAAAACTTTGAATAATGCCCAAAACATTATACCACAACCAAAAAAGAACTTCTCGCAGTTGTTTTCTCTTTTGATAAGTTTCGTCAGTATCTTGTCTTATAAAAAACTATGGTTTACACTGATCATTCTGCTTTGAAGTATTTGTTCAGCAAAGAAGACGCGAAACCAAGACTTATTAGGTGGGTTCTACTTCTCCAAGGATTTGACATTGAGATTAAGGATAAAAAAAAGGTGTTGGATCCCACTCTAGATAGATCTTTACTGCCTGTTAAGGATGGTGATTAACCTAGAGACTCTTGCTTTGAAAAGCTAATGTCTACGCGGAATATAGACACAACTAATAAGAAGAACATGACTAATAAAAACTAAAAGATCCTTCTATGGATTTCTATTAATTAACAAGGAGAAATGTGTTTTTCTGGATGTCTGCATTTCCCTAAGCCGTAGGTTCTCTTTATAGTGGAGAAACCCTAATCAGCATTTACTAAAAACGCGTGAGATTGATATGCATGAATATCTTCCTTATTTAGCTCATGCATATCCTCATCTCTAACTAACTAAAATCTTATCCTGGAATAACTATTTGACTTTACCAGGACTAAGTATTCTACCAGTAGGAACTAGATTTAGCCTACCAGGACTAACTATGATAATAACCTTACCAGCAGGAACTACATACCTGCCAGTAGGAACTACTACTCTACCAGTAGGAACTACATACCTACTAGTAGAAACTAAGTATTACAAATATTCCTAACAATCCTCCCCTAAACTGGAATTTAACTAAGTTAATTTCCAGTTTCTAGATAGATCTTCAAACTTGAACCATGAGGATTGAAATATGAACTTTACAGCAACATCCAATCTGCTTGAGTCTTGACTTGAACACATGAAACTTCTGCACATATCGGTATTTCTTCATACAAACACCTTTAAGAGACTAATGATGATGAGCATTGAACATTGAGCAGATCTTGTGTCAAACAGATTGGTCTTCATAGCCTTGGAACCGAACATCAAAAGTCTTGTTGAACTTGAACATCAAAAGGCAGCAACGTTGAAGAAGCAGCAGGAAAACTTGAACCAGCAACAGACTTTGGAACCACCTCAGCTACATGAGTAGATTTGATAAGCCTTTACCAAGTAGCTACTCACTCTTGGGCTAGCTAATTCTTTGGTGGAATCATGACATCACCCTGGTGAATTAGTAACCAGTCCAACTCTTAGAACATGAATCAATGGTGAATTGGAATACCCTAATGATTTTTGGCAAATCATCACAGCCATAAACGGATTTTATATGTCTTTACCTGTAGCCGTTTGCTCAGGACTAGCCAACTCTTTGTTGTGATAACAAGGTGAGTTGATTACCCTACAATTTTTAGCAAATTATCAGCTATCAACGGATTTGTTAAGTCTTTACCAAAAGTCGTTTGCCTTTGGACTAGCCAATCCTTTGGTTCCCAATAAGGGCATTATCCATGGTGGATTGATGACCATTTCAACTCTCAGCAAAAGAAGCATGGGTGAGTTAAAGACCCTATAGTTTTGAGCAAACTATTAAAGCTATCAACGGATTTGAGAATCACACCAGAGCCGTACCCTCATGGTGAATCAACTCTTTCTTGTCTGTGAGACATGGTGAGTTGAACACCATTTGTTGTGTGGTGGTTAACCAACACCCAAACCCTGAAAATTTCTCTTTTTGTTCAAAATGTGTAGCAATAAAACCAAGCAGCATACCAAAAACTGTTTCCATATCCAAAACTTGGTGCACACTCAAAAATGTTTATGGCACACGATGCAAAAGCTAATAAGTATAGAGGTTCTACATAAAAACTTTATATATCAAAAATATATTTTAAATAGCAAAAAGATTTATGATATATAATAAGCTTAACAGTACCATTCATGAACCTTAGGACGCTTGGAATCAGAAATTTGTTTCTTGAGAAAGGCAATCAACTGAACCGCAGTGGTAAGTTCATTACCCACTGTTTCGTGACAAATCTCCAGCTGATGATCGAGCATCCTTTCAATAAGTTGAATAGAGAGGGGATACTTCTTGTCCACAAACATATGTATAACCAATCCACTAACTGTCTCCAACACATGAACACCAGAAAAAGAATATAGCTTCCAGGATTGAATACTCCATGTGTGTTGGTTCTTCCAAAAATCACTACCATCATTCACTTCAGGTGAATCCATCAAAATCTAAAGATCTCCCCAAAGAACAAGACCAACTCCCTCAGCTTTCTTATCTTGATAAAACGTCATCACACGGCCATAAATTGTCATCAAGTCTGCTCTAGTAACCAAGTGAAGGATTTCCCTAAGACTTGTGAAGTACTTGCGAGAGTTGTCTAGTCTGTAGATGGCATTGATCGATCCTAACCCCGTAGGCAATAACTCCCAGTCAACAACAGCATATAAATGAACAGGTGTATCACAATCAGAAGCAGAATCCTCATCAGAAGCATACTTAATGCACAATTTATGTTTAGCATCAGGATCTCCTTCTTCAATTGGAATGGTAGATTGAGAAGTATGAACACCTTTTCTGCCTAATAGCTTCTTCTTGGTACCAACCTTCTTGAGTGAGGAGGCAGTTTGTTGTGCTTTAGAAGCAATGTTAGAAGGAACTACAACATCCTTTACTGTAGCTTCCTGAGAATGAACTTCAACTTGAGCTTCTGGAATATTCTAAGAATGAGAAGGAGCATCAACTTTCTCTCATGAAACATCTTGAGAAGGAGCTTCAACGTCTACTTCAACATCACCAGTCTTAAGTTTCTTTGAAAAGGCAGTAGTCATTGGTCTACCATCTCTTTTTAGACCCCTTGTGAATGCAACAACTCTTTGAATCTTATTAAACTCTTCTTGAAGCTGTTCAGGAGAGAGTTTTCGAACTTGAGCCATAGTCCAACCAGTAGTGTATACATCATGACCTTGATTCTTCACATAAGTTCAGATATATTGCCTGAGCTGAGCTGGTGTGATAGGCTTATCCCTCCGTTCTTGAGCCCGTTGCTCAGCAAGTTATTTTCTTCGAGAATTGACCAAAGCAACCATCTTGGCTGCAAAATCATCAGTAAAATATACCCCGAAAATTGTGGAAGATAAGTTTGGATTTGCTTGAAGACGAGCCAAAATTATTTCCCAAGCAGCGTCTGAGTAGTTTACAGCAGATGCAAGAACCTCTTGCTGTCTCTTTCTTTGGTCTTTAGTCATCTCAAAGTCTTGAGACATCTGCCTAGTACAATTTTGCATACCTTCATAGAGATGAAGCTCTTTGCTTTTTTAATTTGATAGTTTGAGCTTTGTAATTCTAAGCAGCCTCCCAACCTAGTCTTTCTTCTTCCAATTTCTTGAAAGTCTTATCTTGAGTAGAGTACGGTTCTTAAACTGCATCACTTTTCCCTTTCGGGCATCTTTTGACAGGTGATGAAGGAAGTAGTTTAGTAGGTGGTAGCTGTTGTTGTCCCACTCCTAGTAGGAATTGGTTCAGCAGCAGGGGAATAGATACTTCACGTGTAGGAATCGTTTGTGATACCAGGAGAAACGGTTGACGGAACAGTAGGAGCAAACCAGAAGGAACATCAGTCTGGAACATCACTTAAAGGGGGTTAGTTGGATTCATGAGAACAAGCTGCAGGATTATAGAAGCACCACAGGAGATTTAGTGGAATCAACAGTCACAGCTGCATTAGCCAATGCATGTAGAGCATCCAAATCCACATCTTGCTCTCCTCCGTCTTCTTTGTTAGAATCACTCACAACCACCTTCCTTTTCTTTATCTTGAGTTTCACTTCTATTGCTTTGACTTGTTTGACCAACTTTCCCACCACATCCTTAAATAGCTTCTTGTGTGCCTTGAGCTTAGTTTCCAAAGAAATTACTTTTTGCACAAGAGTAGAAACTACAGAGGACAAAGCAGTTAGAGTAATAGGGTCCTCTGCACCTCCTAAAGTTTGACCTGTAGGGGAAGCTTGAGTGGACCTTGGTGGAAATGCATGAAAAGAACCTCCCAAAGGTTTATCATCTACATTGGTAGAAGTGAAAGGTGCATCATTAGTCTCTTGGACTTGTGAAAAAGAAGTAATATCTGGGTCTGAACTTTGACCATGCTTATAGACTGGAGCAATAGGGTCAGAAGTTTGTTGTCTTGGGAGTGCAGTCAAATGGTCTTGAGGTTAGTCAGTCTCAGGCAATAGCTCAGGGAATTGGTTCAGGTATTAATTTGTAGGGACAGTTGGTGCAAACTACCATTGCTCTTCACCTGCTTGAGAAGAAGACATTTAGCAGCTAAAAAAGTGCATAGTTGCCCACAAGTGTGCTTCATTATTAGCAAAAAGTTTACTAGATAGCTTTGAAACTTTGTGATGGTGTTGTATTACTAGTTTCTATAGCCAAATTGGTTGAAGAATCTAGGATTACATTAAAATACTTTTTAAGCATTGCCTAGGTTACTAACATCCCTTATAAATGTAACTAGACTAGTTAAATTTCTCCTATCAGATAGACAAATAGAGCAACAGCAATTGGGCTAACAAATAGATGCCCAAAACAGACTTGGTTCTGAGACAGTGAGAATGATGTTGAACCAAAAACCTCCATTGAGTGATAAACTTATTCTTGTAAAAGGTTAACTTGCCTTTAGTGACATATCCAAGATTATCCATTCCAGAGTATATGTCCGCAATGGGTAAATCATCAATACCACCATCATCAGCTAATTGAAGTTGACCCCTTACTGAGTCCTCAGTAATTGTATAGGGAGTTGCATCAATGGTAGCTAGGATAGCTGGAGGGCCTAACTCAGGAGACCTGAGTGTAGTTGTAGACCAGAATTGTTTGACTAATGAGTCAAAGATGATGGGGTTAATGGTGAGAGCATACCTAATGTTAGAAGCCCCTAAAAAGTCAAGAATCTGATGATAATCATCACTGCCTTTGGGTTTTTGCAAGTAACCCACTTTGTTATGTTCATCCTTGTATCTTAGTACGGCCATTGATGCTGTGGAGATAAGGTTAAGATTTTGTGCTGGGTGTTGATCGCAATTGTGAGTTGATACTAGTAGAGAATGGTAATTTAATTTATATAGAGAAATGATCTCAATTCCTATTGGGCCGTTTGGAAATTAGGGTTTGATGGAAAAATAAATAAATAACTGTTAAAATGTGAGAAAACAGTAATTATCCATTTAAGTAGAAAACCCTTTGACTAATAAAATGACACCAATATCTTAAATGTTACATCTTTTATGAGATATAAACTCAAATTAATCTTTTTTTCAGTACGAACAGACATAACCAGCATAAAGAAAAGTCAACCAAAAGTAAAATTAACATTACCAGTAGGAAGTGGTCTACCAGTAGGAAAAATGAAAACTACCAGTAGGAACTCTGGTTACACCAGAGGGAACACTTGAACTACCAGTATGAACACTTTGGCATCAAAATAAAACCACGTGGTCCATGTAGAACACTAGAAAAGGACTAATCCACCCTCTTGAACCATTAGTATGCAAAAGATTAGGCCAATACACACAAAACAAATACAATAAAATGGGAAGGAAAATTAACTACTAGAATGAACTAATTATAGACAAGCAAGAGGAACTAAAACTACCAGTAGAAAAAGTTAAAACTACCAGGAGAAAGATACAACTACTAGGAGAACCATATTGTAGCACGAAAAACTAAGTGGTAAAATTTTTTAAAAAAAAACCAATATTATAGAAAATTTTACAACAACAGTCCTCCCCTTGGAAAGATTAAATCCTCCCCCTCAATTTAGTATCTATGGATTGAGCTCCCAATGTTAACCACAAGATGATTAAATAGGTCCATCAAATGCCTTGTTAATTTATCAGGCACATTATCATCAGTATGTATTTTAAGCACTTGATTAAGTTTCTTTTCATTAGCATCTCTTATCTTTCTTGGAAAATGGTACCTAAATATCTATGTGCTTAGTCTGTTGAGTGAAAAATGGGTTTTTAACTATGCAGATGGTAATTTGGTTATCAATAAAGATTTTTTTGGTAAAAGGGGTGAGGGTTGCTGGTAGGTAAAATAGTGGGGGGTGGGTGGGGGTCGGTGTGTAGGGTATTCAAATATTCAAAAATATAAATAATCATAATTTAATAAATAAATAATAAAATAATATAAAGTATATACCCATAATTAAAACTAATTTTGGATCCAGTAGTACCTGACCACAACAGTTAACAGCTAGCATCATATCAGCTTCAGTGGAAGAGGTAGCCACAATTGTTTGCTTTCTTGCCTTGCCATGAGATTATACCTATTTACCAGAAACTAACATCCACAGTTGTGGATTTCTATCCTTGTTTGCCCCAGCATATTCACTGTTACTATAAAGCTTCAAGCACAAAAGGTGACTCTTAGAGGTACCATAAGCCCAAAGCCTAGATTGGCTTTAAGATACTTGAAAATCTTTTCACTGCATCCAAATTTGAGTAGTAGGAGGTGACTTAAATCCGTTGAACAAGCTCTAATGCAAAATTATTATTAGGCCTTGAAGCTGTCAAAGTACATTAGTGAACCTTATCATGGACATGTACATATGTTCATTCACTGGACTATCAAGGTGCATTCTTGGATCTTTAGGCTTTGAGCTTCTTAGGGTGTAGTAGCAGTCCGGACACACTCCAATATCAAACTTCTTCAAGTTCTCTTGCACATATTGTCTTGATTGATAAAATTTCCATCAGGTCTTTGCTGAAACTTTGTAATCTTAGGAAGAAAGTAAGTTTCTCCCATAGCACTCATTTTCAAATTTCTCCCCTTCATAAGGCCTCAAATTCATCACCCAGGCCTTCTTTGTAAAGGATCACTAAAATGATGTCCATCCACATAAAATTGTACCTGGGCTGATATCTTTTTGTGCTTCTTATGAAAAACGAGTCTGGTCAATGGTGCCCATTCTGTAACCATGTGTCAGCTAAAAAAGTAGATAGGGTGCATACCAAGCTCTTGGTGGCTTGATGTAGGTCCTATTGAGCTTTGATACCTGCTAGACCTTCTTTAGATGTGAGGAGATCCACAAATTCCTTAGGTTGAGGGTACATATACTCCTCTTCATTATTCTATAAGAAACGCACTCTTAACATCCATTTGATAAAACCATAAATCTTAGGTAGAGGCAAATGGGTAAATACAATCTGATTGGCCTTATTCTTGCAACTGGAGCCAAAAAAGACTACATCATGAATCAATTGCCCTCCTCCTGTCTATGTCCTTGTGCTACAAGTCTTTGCACTTGTTTCCTTACAACAATCCCCCTGGCATCTCTCTTATTTTTGAGTATCCACTTAGTCCTAATAGCATATTTATCTTCAGGTAAATCAACAAGAACCCATACATTTTGAAACTTGAACTGTTGCATCTCTTCCTGCATAGCATCAACCCCAGCTGGATTCTTTCAAGGGCCTGACTGAGAACCTTCCTTGTTAACTTGAGAAAGAAAACAAGCAAACAAAAACAAATTGAAAGTCTGTATAAATTTTTTTCTATGCTGGTCTTGAATATAACATAGATAAAAGCAGGATCACAGTAGGAGTCTTATTGACCTTGCTTCTCGTTTGCCACAACTGAAGTACAATCCCACTAAATCAGAGATTGAGGATGAATTGTATTGATTCGTTAGTTTGCAATAGGACTGACTTCAAAGTTGATGCTTAAAATTGTTTAGATCCACAACCAAAACTCATCATCATAAGATAAAGAAGAGAAATATACCAAGTGGAAGGGGATTCATTATTTCCTAAGGTCATATGGACTGGGAAATCATTGTTGGTAGGCTCTTCATCTAAGAATGGAGTCAGTTGGACTACCAGTAGGAACTGGAACACTACCAGTAGAAATCATTGTTTCACCGGAAGGAATTTAGATGCTACCAGAAGGAACTGATTTTGTACTTGCTCTTTCCTGAAGTTCCTTAGTATCTTTTGCATCAGAGGTGGATCTTTGTTCCTGACCTTTCAGTCTTGAAGCTCCTTTTGAAAAATTTCTTTAGCAGAGTCAAGAGGAGAATCATCAACTTCATCACCAGAAATATCTTTAGGCTCAGCTTCTTGTATGCTGTTTGATGGATAAGAAGGGGGTAATGTTGAGCTGTTCAGTACATTCTGAGTTCTGAATCAGCATCTTGTTGTACCTGCTTGGGTTAGTTTGTAGCTTCGTGTGTTTCCTACAGATTGGTAGCTGTATCACGTTTATAGCACTAAAGAATCAGTCAAATAATAGAGGTCAAAATACCATTCATGACCAAGACCCTGTACATTAGGTTTTTCCTCAAGATACCGCAGATTCATCGTCTCTTCTACCCTTTTGTGGCCATTGTACACCCATGTAGGCTTTCATTACTTGTTGGTATTTTTTTTATTTTTTTTTTCCCCACCCCAACATGTAGCCTTTATAGCTTCCATCCAAACTTACCCAAATGACCACTTGTGGTTTAGAATGGTCACAAGACACCAAAGGGTTTAAAAGGACTGACGGAATAGGAATGTTCCCCAGTCATTAAGCTAGGTGTGTTTATTATGATGGACTAGTTACCATCACTCTATTCAAGACCATAACAATGCAGTTTCTTAATGCTTCAGTACAAAAAAAATGTTTGAGTAATGCGAGTCAGCCAATCTAGTTCTAGCTGCCTTATGAGGGTTATATTTTTCTCTCAAGCAACCCATTTTGTTGTGGGGTTATAGCATTACTATAAATCCCTCTTTATCCCTTTTGACCCACAGAGTTCAATAATTTGAGCATTTTAAACTCTGTACCATTATCACATCTTATGGCTTTTACCTTTTTGTTCAACTGGTTTTCAACAAGATTAAGAAAGTCCTTAAGGATAGGATAGGTCTCATCCTTATGTTCTAAAAAGAAAACCCAACAAAACCTGCTATAGTCATCAGGTGATCACAAGGCAGTAATATTTGTGGTCAATGCTTCTAATTGATGTAGGAACAAAGAGGTCCTATGAAGCAATTGCAATGGTTCTGAAATGGCAGCCAACAGCAGTTATTGAGTAATGGCCTTATAATGAGGCTTTGTGTTTGCTTGCCTTTACAACATGCAACATTAGTGTGTATGGTATTCTTGAAAAGTTTAGGGGGTAGTCCTTAACTAAGTTACCTGTACCAAACTAGTTCGTGTTTTTATAGTTAACATGGCCCATCCTTATGCCATTCGACAGATTCATCCCAAATCGAGGCTTTTGCATGTGAAACAAGTAAATTTCCCTTGCGGATTGAGATTATTCAAGTTAGTGGTGTTGTAATGATTATGGTTCCTTGGAACAATAAATGTAGCACCTTACTTTCATCTTGGAAGCATATAAAGTCTTGGATAGCACAAGACAATCAGTGTCTGTGAAGAGAACTCTATTCTGCTTGTCACAAATCTGAGAGATAGAGAACAAGTTGAATTGTTGCAGTTCCTTACCACATTAGTAGACCATTTTAAAATTCCAGTGTGTGGGAGTTCTGATTGTCCCTTTGCCATATCTACCTTCAACCACCAAAAGTTACTTTTCTCCTAGAAATTCTTGTGTAAAGTCATCCATGTCTTTCATGTTACTGTAATATTCTAGAACAACCTATCAAGATCTTCATCTTCAGCATCAGTATAAGAAATTTTCTACAATGATACTACATGGGTAAAAGGTTAGTATTAAGGGGGGACCAAGGCCCTTTTGTGACTGGGGTATGCTTGTGGATTGAAAAGGTGTCCATGAAGTTGTGTGAGATCCAACTATTGTTCTTGTTACCCAGTATAAACCTTTTCTATAAGTCTTCCCAAGAAACAACCTGTGAGGGGCCTCTTCTTAAACAGCGTTGCCCATTCACCAATACCTATTGCTTATGATTATATACATGTTGAAGGTAACATATGTGTATAAGTCTGAAAATAAGAACTTGTAGGTCTAATTAAATGGGGCATAGGTCTAGTAGTACATTGCCACCAACAGTAGTATGATGGAAGAATCTCTTCTACAGTAGGATGGAATTGGCCCCATTTTGCCTACCAGTAGGAATGTGGCAGGCACATTTGGCTTACCAGTAGTTGGAATTGATTCGTGGTCTAGAAGGAGTAATGTTTTACTTTGCCAGTTCTCAGTAGTACAGCTTTGGAAAACTTGATTTTTAGATTAACAGTTATTCCTCTTTGTTACAGGTCCCACACATTACCAACAGTCTTATTAGCCATTTGTGTCATAAAATCACATTCCTTAATACAGATGAGTACTTCTTCCACTACAAAACATTAAATTTGAAAAACAGATGATGCATTTTTTCTAAAATGACCTGCCTTTTTATAAAAATAACCATTTTCTTTATTACAGAAAGTCCTAGAATTGTTTCCATTCTTATCAGAACTATTTACAAGAGAACCTAGTGTTAATATAACACATGAATTGGTTTTTTGGATAGGTGTTCCAACATTGGACGTCATACTCAGCCTCACTTCTCAGATGGGGTTTATATTAGAATAGATGCACAGGATAGGTAGAATATCATTTACTTGGGCTTGATGATATTTGACACTTGGAATTCTAATAGGTGGCATAAGTCATTTGAGTTGACCTCTGTAAGATTTCTCACTGTTATCACAGTGAACAAGTCATAGACACATATTTAGAGTCACAAGACGGTTGTAGGACTGTGTACCATAAGACATTTTGTTGATTCATCTAAGTTCAGTTGTGATCTGATTAGAGGAGTGTGTAGTCTCCAGAGAGAGGGTGGAGGGACATTAGCTTTCATACTATCAGTTTTTGGCAAGCCTATTGAAATAGAGTCTACTCTTCCACTTCTTCAGAATGTTAGTGGTAAATCACTAAATGCAGAGGTCATCCCATTAACTCATCTTTGCTTTTATTATTTATAAATCCCAAAAACTCCACTTTTGTTCTAACAGAATGGAACTATAAATTAATCCTGAACAAGTTTTTGGAAGAGGTTTTCAACTTTTCAATTTGTACTAAGTGATTATCAAGTTCTGTCTTTTTGTATTTATTTTTCGCAGTCTCGCTAGTAGATTTATTCTTTCAGATTGTTTTAGCAGAGTTAGTTGTATTTTCTAGTTCAATAGAACAAACCTTATCTTTTCTTCTGTGTTAACTGATTTTTCTAAAGAACTCTCTCTTTTGTTTTTCCAAAGCTTTAAGTGAGTTTTATAGGCTTGAATTTGTATAAAATATTCACTATTTTGTTCATTAGTTCATTATACTGCTTTTTTGAGTTCATTATGTTATTGTCACAACCAATAAGGGCAGTTATGTCCTTATGATGTGAGCAACCCATGAGAGTAAATTCCCAGCATCACCTGCTAGTAGTACTGGCTTCTTTGTATCAGGCTACCTAGTGAGAAAGTTGTATATTTTGGCAGAGCACCATCTCCAATGGCATCCTCAGTATTCTACAACCATCCAATCATACCAAACTCTTTAGACTAATACTCCGTCACTCAAACCATAATGCTATGTACCAATAAAAAACCCCCAATGTATCAACTGTAATCAAGGCCTTGGAATCTTCTCCCTTCTTTCCAATCTCCTAAATCTTGAATTAGGAATATCTCTGCTTGTCATTTCCTACCTTTGCCTTGCATTCTCTGGCAAAGTAGCCTCTTTGAAGACACTTGTAACATTTGACCTTCTTCTTATTAAACCTAGCAGATTCCTTCTTATCAAAATCAATCTTCCTTCCTTCTGCTCAAACTTGTGTACTCTAACAGAAAACATATCCATTTGCCATTTTAAGTCCATCTCCTCTGGATCTAGTTTTTCTATCTGATCAAAATCTTCATAAGCCAGTTGTTGTTCTGGCTCAATATCAGCAACAAAAGATTGAAGAACATCTTCAATTACATTACCAGATCTGTGAGACCCAGTCTTAGAGTCTGATGGAACAATGTAGGTAGATGAAGTATAGCTTGTTTGGAATATTGTATATGACTTCGCTTTTTGCTAGCACTGGTATGTACTATCAATGCAGAATGGCTTGGACTGCAGATGGCTTAAGGAAAAAGTGAGTATCCTTTGATATCTACCTCAAGAGTACTTTAGCTTGTAGTACAAATATCAAAAGGACAGAAGTCAAAGTCCACCTTTGGTTTTCAGGTATTAAAGATACTGTGAGACATGATGAAGGCAAAGCTCTTAGAAACTTGAGATTAATATCTTCATCCTCAGGCTTGGCCTTGAGTTGGTTAAGCTGACTCAGAATCTTCTGCATCCTGTCATATCCTTTGTGTAATCCCTTTGCTTCACTAATTCTGAACTCTGAAAATTCTTGCTTCAGCATAGACTTTCTCATCTTCTTGGATTCAACATTTCCACCAAACCTAGCTTTGACTACATTCTATATATCCCTAGCATCATCCATATAATGGAAATCAGCCACATGATCATCAAGAATAGACTAAAGCAAGGTAGTTCTTGCCTTTGATTCCCTCTGAATAGCAATGTGTTCATCTATAGTCATTGGGGGAAGAATAATGACCCTTCCATCATGATCTCTTCTAGTCCTCTTCAAGCTATTGCCATTTTAAATCACCTTCCAGATATTCATAGCATTGTTTGTGATCCAATATTCCATTTTCATAGCCGAGACCTCATACGCATCCTTTTTCAAGTGAGGAAACTCTGCATTGTTGTTTGAGATAGTGGTAATGATTTGAGGTTGAATGTTTCATTGTTGTTGAGGAATGGTGGCTTCACTATGAACACTAGCATCATCGCTTTCATTGTCAGATCCTGCCATTTAAAGGTGTAAAGAGGTGTTTGGTTGTGAGGTTTATAAGGATCTTAAATTTAGGAATATTCTTCTTATGAGAGACTCTCAACAAGATCTGATACCACTTATAGGATCCCACTCTAGATAGATCTTTACTACATGTTAAGGATGGTGATTAACCTATGTAATCACAAGCTAATCACAAGAGAGATTCTTGCTTAAGAAAGCTAATGTCTGTGCGGAATATAGACACAACTAATAAGAAGAACAGGACTAATAAAACTAAAAGATCCTTCTATGGATTTCTATTAATTAACAAGGAGAAATGTGTACATTTCCCTAAGCCGTAGGTTTTCTTTATAGTGGAGAAACCCTAATCTACATTTACTAAACATGTGCTTTGAGATTGATATGCCTTGACATATCTTACTTTTTTAGCTCTTACATATCAGCATCTCTTATAACATAAATTCTTATCCTGGGAATAACTATTTGACTCTACGGACTAAGTATTCTCCAGTTAGAACTAAATTTAGCCTACTAGGAACTAACTATGTTAATATCCTTACCAGCAGGAACTACATACCTGCCAGTAGGAATTATACTCTACCTTGTTGGAACTACATACCTACTAGTAGAAAATAACGTATTACAATATTCCTAACAATCCTCCCTCTTAACTGGAATTTAACTTAAGTTATTAATTCTAGTTTTTTTTTGTTTCTAGATAGTCTTCAAACTTGAACCTTGTGGATTGAAATATGATCTTTACAGCAACATTCCAAATTTGCTCTGAGTCTTGACTTGTACACTATGAAACTTCTGCACATATTTGTATTTCTTCATACAAACACCTTTAAGAGACTAATGATGATGAGCATTAAACATTGAGCAGATCTTGTGTCAAAAAGATTGGTCTTCATAGCCTTGGAACCGAACATCAAAAGTCTTGTTGAACTTGAACATCAAAAGGAAGCAACGTTAACATCAACACGAGGCATTTTCATATAATATCATCGAGTCGATTTCGTTTACAGCAAGGTCCTGCATGAGAGTTAAAAGACGTTTGTACAATACGTACTTTCGCTAACCTACAAAACAAGTAAACAATTAAACACACAACTATGCATGTTACAATATGCCGTATCCTAAACCCTAGGATACTCCGTATGTAATCCTGCGAAAACAATTAAACATACTGGAATTTAAATACTGGAAAATAAAAATTGATAATTGCCCAGACATGCATACACCGTATCCAGGGGGTTATATACGCCGTATGTATGTCTGGTCAGACAGACTCAACAATAATTTAAATTCAATCAATTAAAATGCAACAAACAATTAAAAATAGCCGGTTTGTCTCCCGGTAAGCACTTTTGTTTCAACTGGTCTTTAAGTTTGACCTTTTCTTTTCCTTTTATTTTTATATCACGTGGTCCCATCGAGTTCCACCAACTCGTTTCCATTTGTGTTGCTGCACCCATCGTAGTATTTTTTTAACCTTTGGTCATTAACCTTGAAGCGGAAATTATTTTTATTGGTGATTTCTACGGCTCCATGTGGATATACGGTTTTTACAACGAAGGGTCTAGACCACTTAGATCTTAGTTTTCCTAGGTGTAATCTAAAGCGAGAGTTAAACAACAAGACCTTGTGCCCAGTTTTGAAATTTTTATCCCCTCGGAGTCTCGAGTCGTGCCACTTCTTAGTCTTCTCCTTATAGATCCGAGTGTTTTCGTATGCTTCATCTCTCATCCATTATTCATAAGTGCATGAACCGGATTTTAGCAAACTTTCCGTTGAGGGTCCATGTTGCATTGTTTCATGCGGATCAATAGGTTTTATGTTTCAACTCGCTACGGTAAGTGACACGGCTTTCCAGTAAACCATCTAAAGGATGGTTTCTCATGTTGGTGTCTTGTAAGTGGTTCTGAATGGGGGGGGGGGCCCCATTTAATGGCATTCATTGATTTTTCCTGACCAGTCCTTGAGGTTATGTCCAACCGATCATTCTAAAATGCGTTTGATGGCCCTGTTGGTAACCTCAGTTTGCCCATTAGTTTAAGGGTGATATGCAAATGATATCTTATGAGTCACACCGTATTTTTTAATAGCTTTTTCCAATTGAGAATTGCAAAAGTGTGACCCTCTATCACTAATCAAGGCTTTAGGAACCCCGAATCTGGCAAATAACCCTTTTAAGAATTTCACCACTACACGAGCATCATTAGTTGGCAGTGCTTGTGCTTCAACCCACTTTGATACGTAGTCGGCTGCCACCAAGATATATTTATTGCCCCTCGAATCAGGAAAAGGTCCCATGAAGTCTAGTCCCCAAACATCAAATACGTCGCATACATGGATGTTATTTTGTGGCATCTCATTCTGCGGCTGATATATTCCCCGGACGGTTTAGCATTTGGCGGTGGGTTCGGGGGGGGGGGGGCCCATTTTTTTTGCACGTTAGTCTTGGTGTCCCTAAAGATACTTGGCCAAAAGTATCCAGATTCATAAACTTTTCTTTTGGTAATCAAAGCACTGTGATGCCCTCTGGTTGGTCCAAAATGGCAGTGCACAAGGATTTCAAGGATTTCGTTGCCAGTGACACATCTCCTCATTATGTTATCTAGACATAGCCTAAATGCGTAATGTTCATCCCAAAAGTAGTACTTAACTTATGAGAAGAATCGTTTCCTTTTTCAGCAGTCCAATTTTTTTTTTTTTTTAGGGGGGTGGGGAGGTATTACTTTGGAATATGTAGTTGACGTATATCAACGTTACCATTGTTCATCGTTGTCGGGGGTAGCCTTTTAATGCCATAAGGTGACTCATCGGGGGAATTCATGGCGATTTCCTTTTCGGTTAATATCCCCATGTTTAGATTTTCAAGCCTAGACAAGTGATCGGCGACTAGGTTTTCTGCTCCTTTTTTATCTTTGATTTCAATATTGAATCCTTGTAAAAGCAGAACCCACCTGATGAGTCTTGGCTTGGCATCCTGTTTACTAAACAAATACATCAAAGCAGAATGATCAGTGTAGATAATAGTTTTTGATAAAATAAGATAAGGGCAAAATTTATCAAAAGAGAAGACAACTGTAATAAGCTCTTTTTTAGTAGTAGCATAATGTGCTTGGGCATCGTTAAGGGTTTTGCTAGCATAATAGATGGGTTTGAATTTCCATTTTATTTTTATCCCAACACCGCCCCAGGCAAAATCTACATGGCTTACATATTTATTCAAAGGGGTATTCCAGTCTCAGGGGATATTCGGATAGTTGCGGAGTTAGTTTTTCCTTTTAAATTATTACACAGCCTTTATTATAATCATCAGAGAGAAAAATCAAATTTCACATCTTCATTAAACTATGTGTCCATCGGTTTAGAAATCATGGAATAATCTTTTATGAACATGCGATAAATCCCAGCGTGCCCTAGGAAACTCTAACCTCCGTTAATGTTTTTTGGTGTAGGGTGGTTTGGCTTATTAAATCTATTTTTGCTTTGTCACCTCGAACCCTTTTCTAGATATTTTAGGACCCAAGGACAATACATTTTTTTTACCATAAAATGGGCTATTTTTTTCAAATTTAGACACATGGTTGTACATCTCGCATCTCGCAAGCATTTTTTCTAAATTACTAAGACAATAGTTAAAAGAATTACCGAACACTGAGAAATCATCCATAAAAACTTCTATAAAGTTCTCCACCATGTCATGGAATATTGCAGTCATACATCTTTGGAAAGTTGTCAGAGCTTTGCTTAATCCAAAACGCATCCTTCGGTAGGGCAGATGGTCCCATATGGGCATGTGAATGTCGTCTTTTCTTGATCTTCTGAAGCGATCAGAATTTGAAAGAAACTTGAAAAACCATTAAGAAAACAATAAAATTCATTTCCGGATAATCATTCTAACATTTGATCAATGAAAGGAAGAGGGAAGTGGTCTTTTCGTGTCGCGTCATTTAGTTTGCGATAATCGATGCAAACGCGCCATCCTATAATCGTGCAAGATGGAATTGGTTTATTGTTGTCGTTTAAGACGATGGTCATTCCTCCTTTATTTGGGACGACATGAATGGGGCTGACCCATGGGCTATCTGAGATAGGGTAGATTAACCCTGAATCGAGTAGTTTGACAATTTCGTTTTTTACCACATCTTGGACCTTTGGATTTAATCGTCGCTGAGGTTGGATGACAGGTTTGAAGCTTTCTTCCATCAAGATCTTGTGCGTACAAAACGACGGGCTAATCCCTTTAATGTCTCCCATTTTCCAAGTGATCACTCCTTTGTGTTTTCTCAATTATCTGTACGAGTGAAGCTTTTCTTCTTAGTTAGTTTTAGAGTGAAACAATTCTGGACAAGCTCTATCTCCTGTAAAGGATAATGCGTATTCGAGGTGGGTGGCGAAGATTTTTTGTTCTTGTATTTTTTTCATCGATCGCTGGTACTAGCAGAGCAGAGGTGTTCGTTCTTTGTTTTTCTAAAATTCTGCGTTCCTAGTGACCCTGTATACGCCGTATCTAGGATTTCGATACGTCGTATGGCTTTCTCAGAATCAAATTGTCGCCCACATTCTTCTAAATCGGTTGGTTGGGTGTTATTTTTTCCTTGATCGTTTAGCAAAAATAAAATCGAACATGTCGTTGCTATTAATTCTTAGGCCCCAAAGTGTTATGGTTTCTTTCAATTTAATTCTAGCATTCTTCGTCCTTGTGGAGGGGTTTTTTATTGGATTGATTCGACAATCAACAGATTACCTCTTTCATCCCCCAACGTAAAGAGTTATTCTTTTTGTTGAATCATTTCATAGCTCGTGCGGTTGCTAGGTGACGGGACAACCCCCTCTTCTCCCTTCTTTCTGCCCTTTTTTATCTCACTATTTTTTGAACCGCCCCTTACCTCCTTCCTAAGATTACTGAATTCTCGAATCTTCATGGCCATATCCAAAGGGAAAACGAAATCGATGGGGAGAACAAACTTGTCGATTTTAATTAGTACATTTTCTGCTATTCCTCGGGGATATTAGATTGATCTGTCTGTAAGCTCCAAATTCATTCTTGTAGGTTTTGGTTCACCAAGTCTTAGCTTCTCATACATTGAAAAGGGCATTAGGCTTATACTAGCTCCTAGGTCTGCAAAAGCGTTATCGATGTGCAAGCTGCCAATCTCGCAAGGGATAGTAAAACTTCCTGGGTCTTTCTCTTTAAGTGGAAGTTTGTTTAACATGACCGTGGAGCATCTTTCATTCATTGTTACTGTACAAGCTTCTTCCAGTCTTATTTTGTTTGAAAGTAGGCTTTTTTAAAATTTAGCATACTTTGGCATTTGAGCGAGGGCTTCGGTAAACGGGATGTTTAGCTAGAGTTGTTTCAGGTTTGCTAAGAACTTTTGTTATTGAGCTTCTTCTTTTTCTTTTTTCAACCGTATGAGGAAAGGTTTTGTTGATACTTTAGGTTTAGCGTTTCGCTCTATGGTTTTTTGGGATCGTTTGGGGTTTCACTATTGCATGTTTTTGACAATGGATAATATTTATGAAAGAATTGTTCTTTTAGTTCATCCCAACTAATGGCTGTTCCTTCAATTTCGTCATTCCACCATTTTTTAGCATCCTTGCTAAGGGATTTCGAGAATACGTAAACCCGAAGTCGGTTTTTATTAACATCGGGAATCTTGATCCATTCGGTAATTTCAACCGCCCTTGCAATATGATCAATAACGTCTCCTCCGTCTATGTTGTTGAAAGAATTATCCCTTTGTATCTTTAAGAATTCATCCCCAATTTTTAGTTCGTGCGTATTGTGTATTGGGGAGCTGGTATTGCCACATATTCCGTCCCTTGTGTTATTGGTGCCTGACATCGATTTCGAGATCCCCTTTTGCAGTACGGCAATCCTGAGAATAGGCGCAAATAATCAGTAGGATCCGTTCTCATACGGGAGAACACATAAAACAAAACAGGAAATTGAATATGAAAAGACGGTACCGTATCAGATGACGGATACGCCGTATTCTATTGATTAGTGATATGCCGTATTAGTCTGTTGAATAGCAGTACACCGTATAGAGATTTATGAATACGCCGTATTGTCGAGAGACAGATACGTCGTTTAGACAGTAAAACTCAATACGCTGTCCTGATCAGAAGGTTTGATACGTCGTATCCAACTGGTGGATACGCCGTATCGGGTGATCAGTCAGAATAGAATATTGTATAAAACAATTAAATGCATGAATTTAAGGCAAACAATTTAAATGCAGATAAATACAAACAGAATTTAAATGATTAATTTAAACAATTAGCAGTTAGAAATCAACATTAATAATTTTACACTAAACAAGTTAAAGATTAGAAGTACTAAAAAGAATAAATATTAAACTAATCACTCCCCGGCAGCGGCGCCAAAAACCTTGATGTGTCGTTGTAGAGGTGTTAATTAAAGTTATCAAGGTTTTACATTTATATTTAGCTGACTAACCTAAAGACAACACTTTAACGGGCAGAGTACCTGGTCAAGATGTAGCTTCGCGGTAAGTAGGGTGTCGAACACTAAGAGTGAGAGTTAACCAATTATTCTATCAGTATTTATTCTAGTCTAGATTAGTCTAATTACTGGTTAAACCTATGCTATATACGTTGTCTAATAAGATGGGGGGTTTTCAGCCTGAGAGACTGGCACAGGTTTATGGTGACAAATAACAATTCTAAATACAATATAAACTAAAGCAAATAACACAAGACAAGAGAGCGGTACGAGCCAAATAATAGAAAACTGTATTAACCATGTTAAATCCAATTAAATGCAGGTTTGATTAATAAGTGCAATGGCTTGCTTATCTCGAAGCGGCATATCATTCTTAAGACTTAGGCGGTACTTCTTCCTAAGACCTAGACACGAACAATCCTGTCACGATTAACGCATCCGCATAAAGCATCCTCTAGTTCAATTATAATCTATAATAGGGAATTAAAGCAGTGTTGATCCTGTTAAGACCCTAGCCCATTGAGACTTTACCCACTTATTGCTTGATGTTGAATTATACACCGGTAGTTCACCACCAAAATCAATTACCAATTAATTGAGAACAATACTGGTTGAACAATTATCGGGTCACCTGCCGGTCCAACTAAGCTCATAATCAAAGGGTAAAGATAAGGTGTCATTTGTGATCCTATTGGTCCGGGCATACAAAACACAACATGGAGATCTATCCCGGCATCTAGGTTACTGGTTCGGTCTCCCTAGACCCAGTTGAATGATAGGTCGCATGTACAAGCACATAAACAAGTATAAGGCGATAAACATAATTAAACAACAACGATAAATTAAGCAAAGCCGGATTAAAACAAACCAAACATTATAATCTTCATTAATATGGCTAATACCCGAGGGTATTAGCCCACAATCATTGTCATTATTACAAACGTGATCAAACAATTAAGAAAATCGAATGATTAAGAAAGTAAGAATTACACGATGTCTTCTATGAAATTAGGATTGGTGCTCGACCTTGGCTGCTCTTCTTGGCTTGAGAAATTCAACTTCAGAAGTATATTATAGAGAGAATATGTTTTTTGCACACTGAAACTCGTATTTGAGTCTCGTATTTATAGTGTCTGAAAATCCCTCGATACGCCGTATTCAAGGAGGTGAATACGGCGTATAGGTTTAATTTCTTTGAAGTCCGCGATAAGATCAAATCAATTAAGATAATTACCATCAATCATAATTAATGCGTATCTTTTACTGATGAACAGCTGTGCATACGGCGTATTGGAGAGTAGTGGATACGCCGGATCGGGAATTGATCATTACGCGTTCTTGTGATGAGCTGGCGCTGATACACCGTATCTTCCTTGGTGGATACGGCGTATTGGTGTATTTTTAGACTTTCTTCAAATGTCTTCATTTATGCTCTAGAATTGCGCCTTTTTTGCTTCTTTTTCACAAGTGACTCCATAATTACAACAATAATAAACTTTAAGCTATTAAGTACCAATATCTTGCAATAATTAAACAAAAGTGGGTAAAACATATAGGATAAATGATAGTAAAGTATGACGTTATTTGATGATATCAGTTTAGGATTTTGATTTGGATTTTGATTTAAATTTGAATTTGAATTTTATGTTGGAGAGAGAAATATGTTATAAAAAATATAAATAATTAAAAAGCAATGCATTTAAAAAAAAAATATGTGTCCTTAAAAAGATGTAAACATGATGTGATTATTTAAATAATATATATGTGGCTTACAAGTGTTGATGTATCTTTGAATAAGTAAATGCCTTTAGTGGTACGCTCATCTGCTCAGTCGTGATTAGCTTCGTATCTAGGCTTGTCAAGGAATACCACATCTCCCACCTCTAAAGCTAAGGAGTAACAAGTCAAAAGGAAAATTGGGTATTTATTAGAAGGCTCGGGTTTTAAATCATTCTCATTGAGATGAAGAACGATATAGGGTGTAGAGTTTCTGACTTTCACCAAAGTTCGTCGTCCAACAAAGTAGCTAAGACATGCATACACACCCGAATCCACGGGATAGACACACACGCTCGAACACATCCTCATTCGAGTGGATCCTAAGGTTACTTATCAGGAAAGGGAAGTAAAATGGTTGTTAAATAAAAATCACAAAACAAATAGATTAAAGCCAACAAATAGGGTGCGGTTGCTAGTAACTTTCCCTGACCGTCCCATGATGAAGACTCGAACAAACGCCTCTATCATAGAAATGACAAAGACAAAGTAAGTTGACGTTCCCATAACGGTCAACTTCCTTTACATCCCGAACTTTACATACTTTTACAAAGAAAGTGGTGATATCAGCCACTTTTTACAAAACTTTACATCGTTGATTTTTTTTGCACGTATCAACGAATAATCGATCCTTTCAAATAATTTCTTCGGTATATGCTCAAATGAACCGACTATCTTTCAACTTTCTCTTTTTTTTGCTTGCTAATAATACATCATAAATCCCGGTGTAATTTACCGTCTTCACTATCATCATCTGTCCGGTTGATTCTTCCTTTTAAATTTTCTTCTTCGGACATAATACATAATTGCGAAAGTAGCAAAATACACGAGCTACAAAACATCCCTATTGCATTGTGCAATTTTCCCGACCATTACATATATAGAGAAATTTTCACTTTGACACAGGAACTACATAACTTTACATGAAAGCAACTAGCAACATTGATCAAATAGGCTTAAATCTACACGGTAGGCTAAGGTGTAAAGGAGAAACGAAATAATTTTTTAATTGGTGTGGAAAAAGAAAGGAATGGCTCAGCAGGTTGTTCTAGGGGTATCATACTCTAAAAATGAGAGTAAGCAAAAGGGTTACATGGGGGTTAACTAACCAGTGTAGTTAGTTAATATTACGACATGTAGGCTTTTTGGTTTAATCCTAAAAATTTACCAGTCAAGCATGTTACTCCATCTAAATCCATAAGTACTATCGTTTAGGTCCTCGAGTTATATACAGGCGAAGTTCTAAAAGTCCACTACATCCCTGGCACTAGAATTAACCCTCATATTTTTGTGGAATTTTAGTAAACAATTGGAAACGGATAGGCTTAATTCTCACAAATAGACAATAAGGGTTATAGTGCGCTAGGTAATGTAACTAGTGATTTTTCACAAAAAAGTCTTGCTAAAAAAATTTAAATTTGATCTATTTTTAGGCATGTTAGCATTTTATTTGTGAAATTGAGGACAAGTATGTTCTAATTCTCCATCCCCCCACTTAATTTATACAACGTCCTCGTTGTATAGGCAAACAAGTACATAATGATGTGGAAAAGAATTAGAACGAGGAAACTTCCCTGATAGTTTGCTCCGTATGGTTCTCCATTTTGAGTTTTTGAGCAAAAAGAGTGTTGGTGAGGGCTTTTTAGAATGCCCAAGAGAGGTCAACACAAGGTATTTTCAGACTATACATCAAAGTCGATTTCGTTTACAGCAAGGTCCTGCATAAGAGTTAGAAGACGTTTGTGCAATTCGTGCTTTCGCTATCCTACAATACAAGCAAACAATTAAACACACAACTGTACATGTTACAATACGCCGTATCCTACAAATCCCTAGAGACGCGTATGTAATCCTGGTGAAATAATTAAATCTCTAGGGAAACTAGGAAATTAAATACTGGAATTAAAAACTGATAATTGTCCAGACAGGCATACGCCGTATCCAGAGGGGTTCGATACGCCGTATGTACGTCTGGGCACACAGACTCAAATTTAAAATAAAATTCAAACAATTTAAATGCGACAAACAATTAAAAACATAACCGGGTTGTCTCCCGGGAGCACTTTTGTTTCAGTCGGTCGTTAAGTTCGACCATTTTCCTTTCACTTTGGGCTTCTATTTTGTGCGTGTTATGGTCTACCCGTGATTCCTTTTATAGAAGAGGTTGTGGTAGATGCAAGACATGCTCCAAGTGGTTCTTTTCATAGTGCTTATTTTGCTTGGTTCGACAGCAACAAATTCTTTGTCAACCCCCATTGAATATCGTACGACTATAAATTCTTCGGTTTTGCAGAGTTCGTCTTGGTTGCAGATGTCGGGCGGGACCAAGTATCGGGGAACCATCCTTATTAATAATCTCGTAGATTTCATTACTATCGTGTGTATCCAAGTGCGGTTTATAAAACCATTCTGAGTATGTTATATGGGAATTTTCATCGCGTGGTTCGTCATGGAGGTCGCCAATCATTCCTTTAGTACGTTCATTCACGTAGAAACTCCATGAAGTTCCCGCATCCTAGTCGTCTTGTCTATTTCCCAATGGTTGTCAAATTTCGATGCTAACCAATACAAGAATTCAAAGTAGTCCGTGCCATTGTCAAGATCGTCTGGGGTTTCACTATTGCATGTTTTTGACAATGGATAATATTTATGAAAGAATTGTTCTTTTAGTTCATCCCAAACTAGTGGCGTGTGTTCCTTTAAAATTTCGTCATTCCAACCATTTTTTAGGGCATCCTTGCCTAAGGGAATTTCGAGAATAACGTGAACCCGAAGTCGTTTTATTACATCGGGAATCTTGATCCTATTTCGGTAAATTCAACCACCCTTGCAATATATCAATAACGTCTTCTCCGTCCTAATGATTTGAAAGAATTATCCCTTGTCATCTTTAAAAGATTCATCCCCAATTTTTAGTTTCGTGTGTATTGTTATGGGGAGCTGGTATTGCCACATTCTTCCGTCCCTTGTGTATATTGGTGCCTGACATCGATTTCGAGATCCCCTTTGGCAGTAACGGGCAATCCTTGTGATAGCGCAAAATAATCAGAGGAATCCGTTCTCATACGGGATAACACAATAAAACAAAACAGAAACTGAATATTAAACGACGGTTCCAGTATCCAGATAGACGGATACGCCGATTCTATTGATTAGTGAGTATTTCCGTTATTATCTGCTGAATAGCAGTATCACCGTAATAGGAGATTTAGAATAACGCCGTATTGTCCCCCGAGAAGACAAGATACGACGTTTAGACAGTAAAACACAATACGGATGATCCCTGATGCAGAAAGTTTGATTACGTTTACACACTGGTGGATACGCCGTATCGGGTGATCAGTCAGAATAGAATATTGTATAAAACAATTAAATACATGAATTTAAGGCAAACAATTTAAATGCAGATAAATAAAAAACAGAATTAAATATAAATAAACAATTAGGCGAGTTAGAAATCAACATTAATAATTTTACACTAAACAAGTTAAAGAATAGAAGGCAAAAAAGAATAAATTATTAAACTAATCCCTCCTCGGATAGTCGCCGCCAAAAATACCTTGATGTGTCGTTGGTATTAGTGATAATTATAGTTTATTCAGGGTTTTACATTTATATTTATTCCGACTACCAAAAGACAACACTTTAAAACGGGCAGAGTACTGGTACAAGATGTAGCTTCGGCGGTAAGTAGGGTGTCGAACACTAAGAGTGAGAGTTAACCAATTATTCTATCAGTATTTATCTATTATATTAGTCTAATTACTGGTTCAACCTATGCTATATACATTTTCTAATAAGATAGGGGGTTTTCAGCCTGAGAGACTGGCACAGGTTTATGGTGACAAATAACAATTCTAAGTGCAATATAAACTAAAGCAAAATAACACAAGACAAGAGAGCGATACGAGCCAAATAATAGAAAACTATATTAACTATATTAAATCCAATTAAATGCAGGTTTGATTAATTAGTGCAATGGCTTGCTTATCTCAAGGCGGCATATCATTCTTAAGACTTAGGCGGTACTTCTTCCTAAGACCTAGACACGAACAATCCTGTCACTATACCGCATCTGCATAAAAGCTCCACTACCTAGGTTCAATTATAAACTATCATAAGGAATTATAAGCAGTGTTGATCTTGTTAAGGACCCTAGCCCATTTTAGACATTTACCCTCTTAATGCTTGAATGTTGAATTATACACCGTTAGTCTACCACCAAAATCAAATACCAATTATTTAAGAACAATACTGGTTGAACAATTATCGGGTCACCTGCCAGTCCAACTAAGCTCATAATCAAAGGTAAAAATAAGGTGTCATTTGTGATCCTATTGATATGGGCATACAAAACACAACATGGAGAGCTATCCCGGCATCTAGGATACTGTTTCGTCAACATCTATACTCAAGTTGAATTATACGTTGTTCGTATGGACAAAAGCACATAAACAAGGCTACAAGACGATAAACATAATTAAACAACAACATAAATTCAGCAAAGCCGGATTAAAACAAACTAACATTATACTCTTCATGTAATATTGTAATACCCGAGGGTCATTAGCCCTCAATTATTGGGTCATAATTACAAACGTGATCAAACAATTAAGAAAATCAAATATTATGAAAGTAAAAATTACAACGATGTCTTCAATTAAATAAGGATTGATTCTCGACCTAGCTTCTCTACTATGGCTTGAGAAATATCAACTTCAGAAGTGATATTACTAAGAGAATATGTTTTTTGCACACTGAAACTCGTATTTGAGTCTCGTATTTATAGTGTCTGAAAATCCCTCGATACGCCGTATTCAAGGAGGTGAATACGGCGTAGTTTAATTTCTTTGAAGTCACGCGATAAATCAAATCAACTAAGATATTACCATCAATCTATTAATGCGTATCTTTTGACTGATGACCAGCTGTGCATACGGCATAATGGAGAGTAGTGGATACGCAGATCGGGAATTGATCAATACGCGTTCTTGTGGTGAGCTGGCGCAGATACGCCGTATCTTTCTTGTTGGATACGGCGTATTGGCTATTTTTAGACTTTCATCAAATGTTCTTCATATTATGCTCTAGAATTTGCGCTTTTTGCTTCTCTTCACAATGACGTCCATAAATACAACAATAATAAACTTTAAGCCTATAAGTACCAATATCTTGCAAAAATTTAAAACAAAGTAGGGTAAAACATTTAGGATAAATGATATAAAGTTGACGTTATTTGATGATAATCAGTTTAGGATTTGATTTGGATTTAGATTTAAATTAAATTTGGATTTTAAGTAGTAGAGAGAAATATGTTATAAAAAATATAAATAATTAAAAAGCAATGCATTTAAAAAAATATGTGTCCTTAAAAAGATGTAAACATGATGTGATTATTTAAATAATATATATGTGGCTTACAAGTGTTGATGTATTTTTGAATAAGTAAATGCCAGTATCTTTTTTCAAAACCTGGTAGATGTGCCTGGGATTGCAAAATGATTTATTTTTGGGCATCATCCCTATGTGTCAGACTAAGGGGTCGTTTCTTTTTATTTTGTATTAAGTGCTGATTTGAGAGGGTGTCTAGTTGGATAGGTTTTGTCCTTTTACGTTGTGTTCTCGGATAGATAAAATCTGAAGAGAAAGGAAAAGAAATGGAAGTGGACTAAAAAATATTTTTGTTCTTGAGATTTTTTGTAAAAAGAAAGGAAAGAAAAGGAAAGGAAAAGGAGGTGATATATGAAGGTTTTTTTTATCCCAAATCTTTCCTCCCATTTTTGGGGAGTTTGGAAAGGATTTGAGAAGGCTTATGCTTATATTTACTCAAAATTACCCCTCATCATTCCATTGATGCTCATGTAGAGAATTCTTGTTAAGAGGGTATATCGTTAAGTTTCACATATCTGGACTCTTTCCTTCCTTCATTATGTTTGAAAACTTGGAGACACAAAATAAGTGACTAACTTTCTTTCTTTTTCCTTCACATCTTTCCTTTACCTTTCTTTTACTTTCTTTTCTTTTCTTTTCTTGTGCTTTAAAACTCGAGAACTGAGCTATAGAGATGGAACTGAATCTACATATCATGTTTCTTTTCTTGTGCTGGATAAACCTCTAAATGGAAGCAAATGACACATTTGACAAGTTCATCTTTTGAATCCAAAGTGAGCACACACCAACAGTTTATTGTTTTTGAGATAAAAAAATCCAAAAATACTATAAACCTTCATGGCATATCCACGCTAATCCGTCAATCAAGAAAAGTAAATTATCCATTTGAAATCCAACCTGCTTTTGCATAAGAGCACACCAACAATGAACTATAATTTAAAAGTATCAACCAAAATGGGAAGATAAGAATAGCAGATCTTCAAACAAGATCAAACAATTGTGTGATGAGGTTACTTGATCTTGGGATAAAAGCATATCTTGAAACAAAAGACGGCATGGGGGAAAGGCTGTGACATAAGCATGAGGACCTCTGGCGACGTGGTTGCAGTGCTTGGTGAAAATGATGACAATGGTTATATGGCAGTTACAATTGAAGCATCTTCTAGAAAAATATGGAGTATCTTTCAAAGTTGTTTAATATGGTTGGAAAAAAAGAGAGGCCAATATGTCTTATTTAGCCTCTTGGTGTGGAGAGGAAGGATTTTGAGAGCCTCCCTGGTAAGAGGAAATAACAGTTTCTAATCAAATCAAATGAAAAAGAAACATCAAGTTTATTTATTTGGGCCCACATCTCTTAGCACTCAGTCCCAATAAGTTGAAAAGAAACAACCCCTAAGCCATTTATACATCAGACCCCTAATCCAAGCCCAAGACCTTCATACCAAACGGGCCCTCGGTTTTTCTTTGGAGAATAATGATTGTTAAAATTGTTACTATTGTTCAATGTGGTTTTTATTAATCGGGGTTTTTTCTTATTGAGAAAAAAGGTATTAAAACTGAAATAATGCAATGAAAAAAATGAGGAAGATGATATTGAAAGTGACATTGAGTTTTTGGTAGCAGGTGGCCGGAAAAAATGAGGATTGAGAGGATAAGGTTTATTTGTTGTGTGTGTATTGGTTTTTGTGTCATGGTTGATATTAGGATTTTTTTTTCGTGTTAATTTTTTGTTCGTTTGACAGAAAAGAAAAAAAGGGTGGTCGACACTTGTTAGAAAAAATGTTGGTTGAAAAAGAAAATGTGATGGTCGATGTCTGCTTTGGAGTGGTGGTGGTATTTGTGTTTGGTGCATGAAAATGATGATGGTCGATGTGGTGATAAAATTATTTAATAATTATAATATTAATAATTGGAGTGAATGAATATAAAAGACAATATTGCCTCTCTAAAAATTAGACTTAACGAAAAAAGTTAACATCCATCCAAAATAGAGACTTTCGGGGTTACGACTTTCAAAATTAAGGATGATTGGTGCACTTAAAATCGAATAGAAATTAAAAGTGTTTTTTGGTATAAACTATAGGGACGAAACGTGTAATTTTTTCATTAGTAAATAAACCTTAGTTATTTGGCATTGTGCTATATAGGATTATGGTAATCGCAATAGCAATGTGAACGTGATCATTTAGGGTGGAAATTTTTTGCAATGAGATGGTGACACAAATAACTCAAAAAAAGACCATAGGATTGTTAATTTGCGCGTCAATGTTAGTTGTAAATTTGTACTTTTATAAATTACAATCTTATATCATATTTTCATTGTCTTAGACTTGTTTATTTATTTATTCATAATAATCATATATAATTGTAGTGGTTTAAAAGTATCTTTCTTCTATTATATTTTTAATTACTTTTATAAACTTTCCACGCACTTATTGGTTTTTTTTCTTGACTTATATATTAGGTGCATTTGATATGTCTGAACATACAAATAAAATTCATATACTCTATTCTTACTTATTTTGTCATAAGGACCGTTAATTTATTATACGTTAGCTTATTGTGTTGTTTTCACATTTGTTTTTTAGCGTACTTATATCTCGAGACAATAGGACGTTGTGTCTTACTTGATTTCATGTGTTTGCATAATTGAAAAATCTTAAAGAGCTAGGTGTGCAACGTCATACACCCCCGCTATAGGGCAATTTGGTGCTTATAACGGCTCCGACCCCGCACCCTGTGCATATGCACGCCATGACCATAACGAGAGTTATTTGATTTTACTTTTTTTGAATGTTCAAGTGAAGTGAGTGTGCTTTTTTTTTTTTGTGTTATAGGAATGTAATACGGAAAAAACTGATATGGTAGGGTGTCTAACGCATTTATAACACCATGCATGGGTGCCGGGTGCTCTTAATACAAATATTAGTTCAAGTCCTACAGCTGGTCAATGGTTATCTTCAATCATGCAAAATGTAACTTTTACAAAATGCTTCTAGATGTAAAATGCTACCTTGCGTGCATGGAATTCGAAGTGACGATATCCCTACACACATGCTTAGACAAATACTTTGGCCATTCATAGCATTGAATCTTTCGTATGTTGATGTTGGTCTAATAAAACGTGAATTTTGAAACTACAATTACTAAAAAATATAACGTACAAGTTTCAGAGATAGCATAACAGTTTGTTGACAGATTGAGTAACTGTAAAACTATTTTTTAGATGGTGGCCAAAATGCAAATAAATAAACTTACAGGATAAAATCTTGTGGCCAAAGTGTGAAAACAAAACTTTCAAATATAGGTAGCTTTTAAAACTTGTTTATGATAGTCACATTATACTTACAAAACCTTATTAATTTTATAATTTTTAACATGATATTGTAATATCCAAAACTTATATCTGAATCATAATACCGCTCATGTCTAGTGATGATGATCTTGTCTTGAGTAAATTACATGGTTCGTCCTTGTGGTATACGTTGACCGACAAGTTTCGTCCTTTGACCAAACTAGTTGCACCGTTAGACCTTAAGTGGTAAACGTTAGGCGCCGGTAGTCCCTCGCTTTTAACGGACCACTAACGATTGTTAAGTTGAATAACCTCAAGGGCATTTACGTCATTTCACACCACAAGGACCACTGGTGTAATTTTTTTCGAAATTTTTTTTTTAGCGAAAATTTTTTTTTTAACGAAAATTTTTTCGAAATTTTTTTTTTTTTAACGAAAATTTTTTTTTTAGCTAAAAAAATTTTTTTTTTAACGAAAATTTTTCGAAATTTTTTTTTCGAATTTTTTTTTAGCGAAAATATTTGACAAAAAAAAATCGTTAAAAAAAAGTATTTTTAAAAAATATATTCGTTAAAAGATTTCTTTTCGGAAAAATACTTTTTTAACAAAATTCTTTTCGAAATTTTGTTAATGAAATTTTTTTGAAATTTTTTTTAACGAAAATAATTTTTTTGAAATATTTTCGAATATAATTTTTTAGGTATTTATAAGAATTATTTTCGAAAATAATTTTTTAGGTATTTATAAAAATTATTTTCGTTAAAAAAATAAATTTTTTAGGTATTTAAAAATAAATTTTTTTAGCTAAAAAAAAAATTTTCGTTAAAAAAAAATCGTTAAAAAAAATTTTCGTTAAAAAAAAAATTTTCGAAAATAATTCTTATAAATACCTAAAAAATTATTTTCGAAAATAATTCTTATAAATACCTAAAAAATTATTTTCGAAAATATTTTCAAAAAAATTATTTTCGTTAAAAAAAATTTCATTAACAAATTTTCGAAAAGAATTTTTGTTAAAAAAGTATTTTCGAAAAGAAATCTTTTTTAACGAAAATATTTTTTAAAAATACTTTTTTTTAACGATTAAAAAAAAAAAATTTTTAGCTAAAAAAAAAATTTTCGTTAAAAAAAAAAAAATTTCGAAAAAATTTTCGTTAAAAAAAAAATTTTCACTAAAAAAAAATTTTCGAAAAAAATTACACCAGTGGTCCTTGTGGTGTGAAATGACGTAAATGCCCTTGAGGTTATTCAACTTAACAATCGTTAGTGGTCCGTTAAAAGCATGTGGAGACTACGGGATCTAACGTTTACCACTTAAGGGTCTTACGGTTTGCAACTAGTTTGCATGATATTGTAATATCCAAAACTTATATCTGAATCATAATACCGCTCATGTCTAGTGATGATGATCTTGTCTTTTATGAAGTCAACTCACTTAGCTGAATTCCATAATTTTTACCTTAGTTTTTATTCAAACTCCAAATCGATTAAGGAGTTACAAACACAAACCTTTAAAGTTGGAGAAATAGTGAAGTTGAGATTCGAGTCCCAGATTGAAGGAACACGATGATAGTACGAGTTTATGATTATTTCATGTTACAGCAACAAAGCTTGGTGTCATGTCCTGTCACTTCCGCAATTTTATGATAAAAGTACATACCTGTTAGACTCTAACAAAATCAATGACATATAACCGGCATGGTCAATGGTTAAGTTATAATAAGCAACTATTTGTGTTAGTTCAACTTTAACATGTCAAAATGTCATCCATATATAATATTCTACAAATTGTAACCCAACAATGACGAAGACACAATATGACTACTCAATCGCCTTTAATAATACAAACATTTGATGCACTGATAATTGCTTATCACTGAAATATGTTGTTTTGTGGTACAATTCTCAGTCAAATTTGATGAAAGCTAGTAGTTTGACTCAAAAGTCAAATATTTTTGCGTTTGAGGATTTTATCCAAATGTATAACTTAATTATTCATGTGAATCAAAACTTGGTTATGATCATAGATCACTTATAACACTTTGTTAAGTTTATTATTAACATGATCATCTCCAACCTCAGATTAAATTCTGACTATTTTTATCAACAACACTGTTTGACTTTCTATAGAAGTCAACTGTGTTTATTGAGGTTCAGGAATTAACTTATCTAACTTCAAATACTATATTGATATAAAGTAATTAGTACAACATACAAGATGGGGATTATAGCGTAATCTAACAGTGCATTATAAAGTACTAATACTAAAAGATATGGAGTGTACCAGAGAAAACTATAAATGAACAACAGTAAGGGTGTTCAATAATAGCGTTTTCAACAGTTAGTCTGTTACTACTAAGTTCTACCACCCACAAAGATACATTAAAGTATTATACATTGCACAATGCCAATTAGGATCTTGTAAAGCAAGAGTGTGAAAATGAGAAACGGAAGAGGTAATGTGGTATGAAGAGTGAAACGTGCAAGATATTTAAAGATGCCACAGGGTGATGTGGGGGAGGGAAAACACGAGTTGTGGTAGCAGCTGCTGGAGCCACGAAGAAAAGAGTGTCAGTGTGTGCCGCAGATTAAGTAGGTGTCTGGACCTCGGGTTCAGGGGGTTTTGGGCCGAGGAAGGGCCATCTGTAGATAGGCCGCTGGAATGGACCGAAACAGAATTGGAAGAGTGGGCCGAGGAGGTGGCAGGAGACACAGGTTCAGGTAGAGATGGATCGGTAAGAGGGTGGGAGTGTTTTGGTTTGGAAGTCTAGAAATGTGTAAGATGATGAAAACTAAAGACTTGCGGGAGCATCTGAAAAAGATCCTTCATGAAAATAAGCACAACTGAACTATTTAGCTTGACAACAAGTTACTAAAGCTTGATTGTGACAAGTCGTCTATAACACCAAGTACTTCCAGATAATTAGCCTGGCAGCTCGTTTGACAAATTTAGGATCAGAGGTTCTTGATGAAAATCATGTTACCTACGCCAGTAATGGTCCATGTGTTAAGTTTGCTTCGCCATTAGAGGGTGTTCGGGGTTGCTTTGAAACAAGATATAAGGCTAAATGATTGTGATGTATGATTATGTTAAAGCAAACTACTCAGCTTCACAGTTGCTTAATCAAACTAATTATCTAATTACTGAAACTGATAAGCAATTCTAAAATCAAACGGCAATAATCATATTAACAAGCAAATTCAATAAAACTACCACAAAAATTAATCACTTTAACAAATCAATCACCAAATTAAATAATCACTTTTACCTTTAGCATTATTATCCTCGGGTGACAAAAAATCCTCATTATCATCCCCAACACCCGAACCTGAACCCAAACCCGAATCCGTTCTCAAATCGACCTTACCCGAACCAGGACCCTAAAAGCCCCTATGCTCCACCCTACACCCAAGCCTTAACCGCTTCAATCGCGGCCTTACTACCTCCTTCTCATCACCATCATCTGAATCAACAACAGTTAACCCGAAAACTTGTTACGAAACCTTAACTGTATTATATCAAAAACTTGTGTACTCTACAAAGAAGTTAAGTTTCAGAAACACATTTAGGCGTCACATTTTTCAATTTTACCTTTTAGACTAGTATCTTATCAATGAGTCACCTATGTGGTTGATACTGATGCGGTTTTAGTTATAAGCAACGGTTTCTGCTAGCACAACTTATCATGTCAAACTGTACGTTTTCCAAATTTTACATTCTACGATTTGTAACCCAACCATGACAAAGTCACGGTATGACTACTTAATGCCTTTCAAAACTACAAACAGTACATGCTATTCTATGAAAACCCCAGTGAAATTTGATGAAAGCCAGTAGTTTGACTCAAAAGTCAATACTTGCATGATTAATGATTTCATTCAAATGTAAAGCTTATTTTTATATATATATAACTAGTTTATCTTCACTTATAACACTTTCTAAAGTTTATTTGCATGATTAAGGATTTCATTAAAAACACAGTTTGACTTTTTAAGATGTCAACTGTGTTTATTCAGCTCCATGACTTAAAATAGAGTTCAAATTCTTTATTGATTTAAAGTAATAAGTACTAGTACAGCATCCAAGTTGTAATTATAGCTTGATCTAACAGTGTTTAAATTAAAATTACAAATATTGAAAGGTAAAACGACAACCATACTTTGAAACACTTCAATTCTTTACAAACACCTCAATGCACATGAGAATAGCTGCAGCAATATGAGCTTAAATCACCTTCTGAGCTGAGTGGCAATTGCCTCCTGCTCAACGGACCTTGAAAGATCAAGTTGAAACAAAATATTAGAATAACGTAAAATCTGTATGATAAACCATACCCTAAAGGAAACCATTCGAGATGAGAAATTTCTTAATGACTTACCAGATCGGAGTTCACTTGGCTAATTGTTATGAGCTGATTGACATTGCTTCCAAATGATCGGATCTCCTAATAGCAGAAAATGGTTAAATTGTTAACATCATAGTAAAACACATAAATTGCAGAAACAATGAATATTTCAGAATAAAGTACCTGTTAAAATAGTTCTTCATGTATTGGCTTCTTTGGCATGTGTTCGTATGGGTTATATGTAGCAGACTCTTTCATCATCATCAAAGGTTCTTCGTCTCTTGAGTAATAAACCATATGTATCAATAAGCCGTATCGACCCAACAATACGTAGACCTCTCAACTTAAAAATTCTTTGTGGAAGACGGTTTATGCCTGTATTTCAATATTTAACTCTTTTAAGCCTTCTAAGCATCCAATTTCCTCAGGAAATTCAACAACTCGAATACAACCACGGAGATGTAGCTTGTTTATACATTTCATCTTACAAATGCTGTTTGGAATATCTTGTAAAAGCTTACAGTTTGTTAAGATTAGCGTCTCTAAAGATTCTAATCTGCCAATATCATCAGGTAACTTCTCAAGAAGCCAACAAGATTTGATTTCCAGACATTTTATATGTTCTAACTGGTCAAGGTCCCGGGGTTCTGTAATACTGCCTTCAAGTGTAAGCTTTCTTATACATTGTAAACTACATATGCTTCTTGAAAAATTCTCAAGGTTCGTACAAGCACAAAGACCTATAGAAATAAGCCTTTCAAGATTTCCAAACGATAAAGCTGGATCTTCTTGATAATAACATTCAAACCGAAACTTTGGAGAATCATTGTCGGAGTGCAATGGGCAAACATCTGTGGATTCTGCAATCAGATGTAACTCAGATATAAAACCAGCCTTAGCTGGTTGAGACCATTTGTCAAACACAAAAGACTTAAACCTCCCACAATTTTCAGACAAGCTTTTTCAGATAACCAATGGGAGCATTAATTTCTACCAAATCCTAACAATTTCAAGATTTAACCTTTTGAGATTTGGAGTGAGCCCAAGGTCAAGGCTCCTCAACTTTGAATGGCCGAATCACTACCAAATCAGTACAGCCATCAATTATTAGCTTCCAGAGATTCGGAATACTCCTGAGGTGAAGGCTCTTTATCTTTGAATGACCGGGGTTGACAGACACGAGCTTTAGACTTTCAGCAGGCATTTCAATGACCAAATCACGACAGCCTAGGAGTTCTAGTGTCGTTAAATTCGGGATACTCCCGAGGTGAAAGGTCTTTATTAACTCTGAATTACTGAGGTTGACAGAATAGAGTTTTAGACATTCAGAAGGCATTCCAAGTTCTACTAAATCATTACAGTGTTTGAGTTCTAGCGTCTTTAGATTCGGAGCATTCCCGAGGTGAAGGGTCTTCAACTTTGAATGGATGAGGTTGAGCTCTTTGAGTTTTAGACATTCAGAAGGCATTTCAAGTTCTACCAAATCACCACAGCCGTTGAGTTTTAGCGTCTTAAGATTCGGAGCATTCCCGAGGTGAAGGTTTGTCAACTTTGAATCACAGATGTAAAAATGTTCGAGCTTTAAACTTTCAGCAGGCATTTGAAGTTCTACCAAATCATTAAAGCCGATGAGTATTAGCTTCTCAATATTAGGAGTACTCCCGAGGTGAAGATTTGTCAACTTTGAATCACAGATGTAAAGATGTTCGAGCTTTAAACCTTTAGCAGGCATTTGAAATTCCACCAGACCATGACAATTTATGAGTTTTAGCGTCTTTAGATTTGGAGTATTCCCGAGGTTAAGGTTTGTCAACTTTGAATAACTGATTTTAAGATATTCGAGCTTTAGACGATGATCAGCAGGTATATGAAGCTTTACGAAATCTTTACAATTGTCAATAGTCAAGTGCTCAAGATTTGGAGCTAACCTAAGGTCAAAGGTCCTCAACTTGGAATCCTGAATTGTGAGAAACCTGAGGTTATTAAGAACCTAAGATAAGTAGAAAAAACAATTAATATTGGTGGAATGAGAAACCATCATTCTACCTTTTCTTCACCATATCCCCAAAGTTGAACAATCTTGCTGTTATACATGTCAAGATAAACAAGATGTTTTAATTGAAATGTATTCGGTAAACTCGAAAAAGGAAAATAATCCCATCACATAAATCGTAAGGAACTTGGAAGGTATTCACTAACTTTATCAAATTCCCAGTTTATGTTATCATCACGTTTATCTGACCATATGCGAATAAATCTAAGATCCTTCATTTTTGCGAGACCTTTTATTGCAATTTCAGCACTGAAATCGGAATAGTTTAGAACATTTGGTTTATTTGTGTACCCTGAAATTGAAATAAATAATGAGCATGATTAAATTCCAATAAAAACCCATAAGTTTTCTCGGAAGCCTAAATTTCATAACGCCCAAAATCACTGAAAACATGAATAGATTGATGAAATTGAGAGTGAATGAAGATGATATAAAATCAATTCGAATCGAATTAATGAATTTTTGAATCATTATTAGAGAGAGAAACTGAATTTGGGGCAAACTTTTTAGAGCAACAAAACTGACAGTAACTTGTTTTGACGAAACGGTGAAACTAACAGAGTCAGAATTACAGAATAAACGCCAGCAATGAATTTTAGACCAAAAGTGAGACTTTTTAAACTATTGGGACAAAAATATGTAGTTAGATTTGTTTGTTTAATCATAACTTGATTCTTACCCGCTCAAGTTAGAGGGAGAAAGTGAATTGGGGATACCATTACAGAGAGAGAAAAAATTTCATGAATATTCTTCTTCTTTTTCAAAATTCTTCTAAAACAAGCTATTGCAAAATAGTGTCGATATATATACGCCTACAAATGAGATCTAAAGTTAGACCTACTTCATACAATTCTTGTCAAGTATTTTACAGATCTTCTCTCTCATCATTCTTTACCAATCAATTTTTTAAATCCACCAATCACAAGTTTAGATCTAATTTTAGGCTCAAGTTTTAGACACACAATTCATTTTCCATTGCAAAAATAGCAATCCTAGCTAAAACTCTATAAAAATGACATTTAGCATTTGCAATGATCCAATGGCCCATAATCAATTTTACCTTTAAAAAATATAACGTTAAACATTGATCCCCAAATTAAATATCCACTCTATATTTTTATATATATTTATTTTAAATATATGTTGTAAAACCATACAACAAACCCAGAAGCGAGTTAAGCGGAATCCGAATCTCGTAAAGAAAACCGACACACACATGACTAAAGAAGTAATCCACACGACATGACACAAACGTTTACGTTTTATTGATCAAGGAAAAGAATGATGTACAACGACCCCTCCCCCCTCATCTCCTTGTTGTAGAGATGAGGGGGGAAGAAACAAAACCTAGTGAGTTTAAACCGATTGCTGCTGCTACAAGGAGAAAAGAAACCGTCGACTCTCTTTTGAATACCTAAACTAAACCATCGTGAGATGGTATATATAGTGTAGGTAATCGACTATACATCTTTGTTTGGGCTAAACTTGGGCTAAAGTTTCACTAAACCCCTAAACTATCTAATATGAATACTAATTTATATAACAATTTCCACCTTAGTATCATATTAGAAATCTTCGATACACAGCAGCTTCAACTAGTGCTGGAACCTCGAACCAGGGATAGCCTTTGACAATGCACCTGTAGCAATACCTGCTACTATCTTTAGCTCGAATCTTGACTCTATTACGAGTCCCTTTAGCCAAATAGCCTCCTTTGCAGCCTTCGTAAGTGTCATATACCCCGCTTCAGTTGTGACAAAGCCATCATGTACAGCATCATAGCTTCTTAGCTTCCTGCACATCCTTGTATCATAAACCCGTACCTTGTGATTGATCTACCCATGACAGTTATCGATCTTCCCATGGCGTAGCCAAAATCCACAAAAAACATGTACGTCTGTTTGTAATCTACGATCAAACCCATCCAACATACCTACATCTGTCGATGCTATGTCAAGTCTTGTGCAGACCATCTGATACACCTGGCTTCCAAGCGCATATATACATGACCACTTACCATTCTTTTCCACATCACAGTCCCCTGATAGACTACCCTCCAACGACAGTTAGGAGTGCCCCTTCAACAAAGTCTGTACCAACTTTTCATTGTAAATCCTGGACTGTGACACCCTCAGAGTATTACCACTCTAATCCCTGATGATTTTCAAACCAAGTATATTTCTCTTTGCTTTAACCAGCAAACCCTTGGTAACCCAGATCTCATCCTTGCATCCGCAAGAAAAAACCATATCATCTATATAGAGAAATAGATGTATGAACATACCTGGTGTATACTCCCAGTAATAGTCATCGATGTCGTCACTGCATTTCCTGCAACCGTTGCTGAGCACATACACATCTGACCGATCATCCATACCATCTTTCAATCCAGCCTTCCACTTGGAAATTACCTCACAAGCAACTGTTTTATTGAAAGTCAATGACGCATGTGCATATATCTTCTCCACTGCAACAACTACAAAAACAGCCTCATTACTGTCTTCTCTATAACTGAATAGTTCCCATGTTGAGTGTTGCTCCCTATCACGTGCTGGATGACAGTATATCAAATCCTGAGTTTGTACTTCCTGTGAACCAACTACATGATCGACATTCCCATGAGGTTCCACCTCAAATGTATGATCGTCCTATGGTTCCACCTCAAACTCACCTCCTTGCAACACCTTCATTGAACCCGTACCTACACCAGAACTAATGAAAGTTTTCTTGTATTCCCCACTTTCATTGAAACCCATATTCCTGTAAAGCACTACCTTTGAAGTAACGTCATCTAACCTCCAAAGCTTATTACCCACTATACCTTTACGGTATCCCAGGAATATGCACTTGACCTTAACCGGTTCAAGCATCCCTTGCTTAATACTAGCAAGTCAACCAAAAAACCCTAACATATCTATAGGCGTTTTAAATCCAATCGCTGATGATGGTGACCTTGTTCACTAGATATGTAGATATGGTTGTATCCTCTGCCCAAAGAACCTTGGACAGACCAGACTGAATCAGAAAACAACGTACCTTAGCCAAGAGTGTCACGTTTGTTTCCTCAACCAACCCATTCTGCTGCTGTAACCCTGCAACACCCAAATGTTTGGCGACCCCACTCTTCGTACATTGTTGTGTAGACCTCTGATTACAAAAATCAAGAACATTACCCGTCTTGATCTTCCACCCAATCTGATATTCTCCTAACTGCTTCCTACCCTTCAATGTCTTCCTGGTCACAGCTTGACCATCCAGGGTATATACGCAATTAGCTCTTCTTGTTCCTGATAGTACCACCAGTGAACCCTTTATAACCTTGATCTTGCCCGACTGCATCTTCACGGTAAAACCCTCTTTTTTAAGAGTACCCAGCGATATCAAGTTTCGCCTTAATTCCGGAACATACCTGACGTTGTCCAACACGAAACTTGACCCATCCCTCATCTGTACTTGAACCTTACCCGTCCCTCGTACACGGCATTTCCTGCCATCACCAAACAGTATACTACCACCGTCATACTTCTCAAAATCAAACAAGTAATCTCTCCTGTATGTTATATGGTATGAGCCCCCTGAATCCATGATCCAATCCAATAGTTCTTCAACACTCATAGCCATCATAACATCAGCACTGTTATACCTACAAGCTCTAAACCTGGAGGATGGATACTTGATCTACTTCCTGACAAAACTATTGAGTTTACTTGTTGATTAAACCTGTGACAACCATCTACACAAATGTCACCACGAACTGACATATATAAAATTTTAGTCTCCATCTTCCTTCCATAGAGACTTTAACCATAACACCCCCTCACATAACAAACCCATACCACCATCACCCATTGCATTCCGACCTCTATCTGAAGTTACTAGAGTTAATATGTCGCGAGCACGTCTTCTAGCTTCAAAGTATCCCGATCCATAAACAAATGTCTCCACTAATACCTTAGCCAAGAGTGTCACGTTCGTCTCCTTAACCAACCCATTCTGCTGCTGTAACCCTGCAACACCCAAATGTTTGGCGACCCCACTCTTCGTACATTGTTGTGTAGACCTCTGATTACAAGAATCAAGAACATTACCCGTCTTGATCTTCCACCCAGTCTGATATTCCTTTTCCTGCTCCTTTACCAAGCAGTCCGTGTTTGTCTTCTCTTCAGGTTGCTTGTCCTCCAACCGTCTTTGAGCCACTGCAGTATCATCGTTACTAACCTGAAAAACCTCAGCTTCACGATCCCCTTGAGCTCCCTGCAGTTCCACCTCAAACCAAACACGTTTTTCATCATGTACTCCATGGACTCCTGTTTCAACACCAGGACCAAGTTGTTTGAACCCAACTTGTTTTGAACCTCCATGCTTTTGTACAATATTCCCATCGAGCTTTTCGATGTTTAACCTAGTATTCATACTAGCCATTCTTTTAACCCTTTGCTAACCGTTTAACCTTTTGTGAATTTACCTACACAAAACACGATCTAGCAAAGTAACCCGTTTGTAAAAACCCTTGCTTTATCGATATAACCCTAAGAATAAACCTTCTTAGAAATCAATCAAACCAAGAAACCCTTCAAGAAACAAAACCCTTTCTTACTCAAATATCGATCGAACCATGGGCATAAAACCGTCCAACAAATCGACAACCCTTGAATCAAGAAAGTATCCTACGCTTTTTGAAGTAACCCTTGTCGTACTTTTATTTTTGCAAAACAATTTCTTGTAACCTAAGAAACCTTGCAACCTCGACAAGTCTTGGACTTTATTTTTTCCGACCATTTGTTTATTCTGATAACCATGTGATAAAAACCTCACAACACCAATTAAACAAAGTACCCGTGTGCCTTTGAAAACTCCCTTGTTGACTTTATATGCTAAACCGCAACTTGTGATCCAAGCTACCAAGCAACACGACAAAAATATTTGTAATTTAAAAACCCCTTTGTCGAATATAAAACCTTCAACAAAGTAAAAACTTCAACTTACAAAACAAAAGTTCTTACGTCAATATGTTTAAGCAACAAACAAAAGAAAATACCCACATGTGTCAGTACACCAAAAGCTTCACATGCATGCATATGTACTAACAATAGACCACTATTTGTAGTATATGTTTTTTTTAAAAACAATTACCCGCCAAAAAGTGATGATCTTCTTCTTGCTTTAAAACTCAGCGCGTCGTCTTCCTCGATATAGCTTACAAAACCATTATTGCAAACTTAAAAATCTTGCAAAATCAAGACAACCTTGAGTCTTTAAAAACCCGAAAACCCAAGAACCCTTATTCTCGAACGATCGACGAACAAGAAAAACCCTTTACGAGATTGACCTCGCTTCCGCTTTTACGAACCAAAGCTCTGATACCACTTGTTGTAAAACCGTACAACAAACCTGGAAGCGAGTTAAGCGGAATCCGAATTTCGTAAAGAAAACCGACACACACATGACTAAAGAAGTAATCCACACGACATGACCCAAACGTTTACGTTTTATTGATCAAGGAAAAGAATGATGTACAACGACCCCTCCCTCCTCATCTCCTTGTTGTAGAGATGAGGGGGGAAGAAACAAACCCTAGTGAGTTTAAACCGACTGCTGCTGCTACAAGGAGAAAAGAAACCGTCGACTCTCTTTTGAATACCTAAACTAAACCATCGTGAGATGGTATATATAGTGTAGGTAACCGACTATACATCTTTGTTTGGGCTAAACTTGGGCTAAAGTTTCACTAAACCCCCTAAACTATCTAATATGAATACTAATTTCTATAACAATATATATATATATATATATAGGATAAAGATCAAATAAAAAGACAAATATCCGTGAGAAGGATAGAAAAGAATTTTTTTTTAAAAAAAGTTCTCACAAACATATTTCTGGAAAAAACATTTCCACAAGATTCGTTTATGTTGGTGGCATGTAAATCGTGTGTGAAGGAAGTTTTTTTAAAAGTGAATATTTTTGCCGAAAAAAAATTATGAAAAAAAACGTTTGTGCATTAAATCGCTTTTTTGTGCATCAAAAATTCATTTTTGTACCCAACTTCTTTTGACTTTTTGCATCAAAATTTTATTGCGCATCAAACTATAACAAGTTGAAAATTTTGTGCATCAAAAATTTTTTGTGCATCAAAATTTATTTTTTTGTGCCATTAAAATAAGTTATGAATAAACTCAAAAAATTTGAAAAAAAATCTTTTAGACAAAAGTTTTATGCACCATCATACCTGATTTTGTGATTTTTTTGAAATTTTTATGAGGAACTTTTTTAAAAAAATGTTTTTCTTTTATCCCTATCACAAATATTTGTTTTTTTATTTTTTACATTCTCTCTCTCTATATATATCAATATATATATATATTATATATATTCTATATATATATATATATATATATATTTATATATATATATTATATATAAATATATATTATAATTGGTGTATCTTTTTTTTTTTCTGAAGCACCAATCTTATTGCCGAGAACTTACAGAACCACCAAACATGCATGCCCGCCTTCAAATAATGTATTTTTGCACATTCGTTCTAAATAACAACAAATGTTTTTATAATAAACATAGGTGTTTTTAACAGAATTTGATAAAAAAATTGGAATACAACATTTTTTTTTGATGGGTGTTTCATGTATGTTTCTTTATAAGGCGTGCAACGTCATTATTGCTGGCCGTCTGTGTAATGATTTTTGTGAACAGAAAAAGAAGAGTTCATGATGATATCTGAAGTACATAGGTGAATTTTACGATATTTGATGTTTTTATGTATTTTTTTTATTTTTAAATAGGCGTTCATGTATGTTTTGATCGGTTCTGCTCAGTCTCTCGCTCTAAGATTGATGCTGAAAAAGAATAGTCAATATATATATATAATATTTATATATATATATATTTATTTTACATTATATATATATTATATATATTATATTTATTAATTAGGTGCTGATAATATATGTAGTTTCAAAACAAAAGAGTGATATATATGAAATTCTAAAAAAAGAAAGATGAGAATTGTTATTTTATTTTGTCTAAGAGGAGTGCTAGACTTACATAAATTTTACAAACAAAAAACCACATAATGACATGGCACTCTATGTGTGCAGTCCACATGTACATTCCACTAACACTCTAATAAGCTTCACATGTACACATTCCACCCTTTCAACTTTAAAAATTCCTTTTTTTGAGCAAGAACTTTAAAAATTCCAACACCATATAATTTATTACCATAAGTTTATGTGAGTGTAATGTAGATAATTTTACTACTCTTCTTCAACGAAAATATAAACCCAGAAATCTCAAAAGTTATAACACCATAAAATTTGTTACTGGAAACCCAAAGTTTTCCTCTTTAATATATGAGTGCGAATGAAATTTCAAACTTTAATCTGAATATTCTTCAAGAAACTCAAATATTTTATCCAACCCACCTTCTTATGGTATCACAGTAACCTCTACTGACCCCTACCATCACTAGCGACGGCTACAGCAGGGTTGTCGGATTTTGAGATCTAGCCATAATGTCGTCGGGAAATTCTGGTGTTGATGGTTTGGTAGATCAGCCCCCGATTAATGATGATACATAAGTAAATATAATAAATCTTATGACTTTGATTCATTTGTTTTTGAAGTTGTGTTACTCTTTTTTAGTGTAAATCTGGAATGCAAAATAAAAAGAGTGTAAAGTTGGAAAAGATGATAGATGAGAAAGAAGTTGGCGGAATGTACAAGTGGAGTGGACACATGGAGTGCCATGTCATTATGTGGTTTTTTGTTTGTAAAATTTATGTAGCACTCCTCTTTGTCTAATATGATACTTTGAAAGACAATAATGTGAAAAATAAATGTGGTAATGGATTCTTACCAGGTCATTAGTCAATATATACTTAATTTCCTCTTTAACCCACAATCGGTTATATCTTTGAGGTTCATGGGGATGTGACCGACGAACTATATTCCTACCCATTTCTTGTATATGGTCATGCATCTCCAAATGCATCCCCAATCGCCCACGTTCATTATAAGTTATAAGAGATCTCTGCTCAAGAACTCTTAAATCAACTTCAGCGTGAAAGCCACGGCTTTCAAGCACTCTAATTGCATAACTTTTTCCCTCGCCTTTTAGTATGCATGCAACATCTAGGAATATTTCCTTGTGATCCTCCTCTAGACCGATATAGCTTAATTCCAATTTCTCCAAAGTTTCCTTTAACGGATTTTTTTTTAAATCTTTCTAGGGCATCTATCCAATAACGCTCACTTGGACCACAAAGAAATGAACCCATAACTTTGATAGTTAAGGGAAGACCTCCGGCGTATTGTAAAACTTTTCCTGATAAGTCCTCGTACCCTTGAATTGGATTCTCTCTACCAAACGCATACCTACTGAAGAGGCAACCCGCTTCTGCTTGAGACAACAAAGTCACATTATGAATCAAGCTCACTCGGTGGGCTACCAGTACTTGCTGATCTCTTGTTGTAATTATAATTGTACTTCCCGGCTTGAACCAATTACGGTCACCGGCTAACGCCTCAAGCTGGTCTTTATGATCGAAGTCATCTAGAACAAGAAGTACCTTTCTTCCACACATCATCTTTTTCATCATATTTTTTCGTCAAACATGTTACTTACTTTAATACTTTGATCATTTAACACATCTGAAAGTATTTTTTTCTGCAACTTCTTCAAACCCGACAAAGAGGTTTTGGAAACTTCCTTGACGTTTTCTACAAAGCTTCGACCTTCGAACTGAACGGATACACTACAAGAAAAAAGGGTTATAGTGACGAGAATTGAGTGACGACTTTTTCTTTTGGTCACTATTTAGATGAAAATAGTGACGATATAATTTATGGTCATTATTTTTCGTCACTCGTAAAAAGTCAGTGACGAAACTTATAGATGGTCACTCTCTAAGTCACTAAATTACATTATAGGTATTTTTGATCTATAGTGACGAGAATTTTGGTCACTATTTTATACATTTCTAATTGTATAAAATGATTAAAAGCAAAGACCATTACATATATACTTACTAAAACTTGCATATTCGTATATTTATCCAAAAATCGTAAATACTATCACATGTTACGAGTATCGTAAATACTATCACATGTTACGAATGAAAAACTTGTGTTTTAGAAAATATGCAAATATTTAATTTTCTTTAACGCAATTCTCCTCTAAACATATTATTAAAACACAAACTTTCAAACACAATATTATTTTATATTTTATATTAATATACAAAAGTAAAAAAATTAACTTAGAAAAATATCATCTACTAGTAAAAAAGAGTTTACTTGTACAAAAAAATAACACCCATTTTAAAAGAAGGTAAACTTGGATAACATCCTACCCATCATTATTCCACCATTCAGTAAATCAGACAATCAGTAACATCATTCAGTTACATCAAATTCTTTACCCCCAAATCGTAAATCAACACATTCTTTCAAATTGTATTTTCTCTTTACCCCCAAATCCCCAAATCATATTTTCTAGGGTTTCAAAAATCATTCAGTTACATCAAATTCACACACAATCAGCTCAAATTAGCTTCAATGCATTCACGATGTAATTTCATCTCTATTATTTCATCTCGTTTCATCAGCTCAAATCAAGCTCTCATCAGTGGGTTGTGTTATGGATCGAAATCGAGCTCTCATTTGTGTTATGGTTTCTGATTCCTTTCCACATTCACTGTTGGTTATATCGTGTGATTTATGCTGTGAATTAGTTAGGGTTTAAATTAGGGCTTTTAATATGTTTCACTAGATTTGATTGAATTAGGTGAAATTTGATATATTTGAAATATTTACTGATTGGGGTTTTTGATTATGTAATTGAATTGAAGTGTGATTTAACTGATTTGAGATTTTTAATGTGTTTTAATCTTTAGTAGCATTAAGTTGTAAACTTTAAAATGGTAAAAAAAAAAAAAAAAAAAGATATGTTTCATATATCACCGATGATATATGTGCTGTGTTTGTTTGTTAACGATTTATCTAAGTTTATTGCATAAGTTATTGATTAGTACTTTACGATTTAGAACTAACCTGCGGATATTAAAAATGTATATTGTTTTGTTCAGAAGCTTTAATTGATATGTGATAAAGCTTAATTTGTATTGCTATAGAGTACTAGTTCAAGGCGTAAGTTGTAAAAAATCTAGTCCTAGTAGATATTTTATGTGCTTTGACTGCCGTTTACTTTATTGCACAAGTTATTGATTAGTACTTTACTGAGCATTGATTGCATGGAGCTAGTGAAATAATTCTTTTTGCTAAGATTATCTGAGGTGATTATAAGCTTATTGTATTATTCAAAAACTTACTAAGAATAGCTTAATAGCTTATTGAAGAGCAAAAAATGTCTGCTAGCTGTTAAAAAGGGCTATTTGTTAAAGCTATAAGGTTTGTTGTTAAAGCTTAATTAAACACATATTCTAGAAAAATTGAAGTATGAATAAAAACTTCTCACATATTGTTGAAGAATTTCCCAAGCTATGCTTGTTTTCAACTTTTCGAAAGGTTAAGTATGGGTCGTTATATAATGAAATTTTGTGTGGAGAGCAACAATATATTATAGTTGATTAACATAAATCTCTACAAGGAACAAAACTAGAATATAATGCAACTACGCAACAAACATGCACAATGAAACATGGTTTCTTAATTCTCAATTCTTCATGGTAACTTTCATAGTGCCATTATAAAACAACCACTTCTCAATTCTCCATTGTTTTAGTAAGATCACCACTAGGTAACACACCTTCCGCCGCATCAGGCTTTACATGTCTTGATTCCGTTACTGCGTTGTTGATAACACGTGTAGTTTCTGGTGCTTGAGGTTGTGATGTTCTTCCAGTTTCAATATCGTGAATGACTCTTGATCGATTTGCTTTCCTTGGCCTACAATAATGAAAAATAACGCACAAGATCATGCATGTCACCATACCTGCTTCTATCAATCCAACTATCGATTCTGGACCCATGGCTGATCAATTTGCTTTTGATGTTATGTTATTTTTCTTATCGATTGTGTGTTTAGGATCAACAACAGAGGCATTACTGTAAACAGAGCATTTCGTGGAGTTCGGCGTTCTGATGTGGTAGCTCTTGTTGTCAGGGCCTTGACCTGTATCACAGAGCAGGTAAAAAATCGGTAATTCACTGATGTACGAGGTTTGTTCGACCTGAAAAATACAACTACAACGAATAGTAATAGACCTTAATATAAGGTGCGGTAATTTAGGTAGACAACAGTTAAGTGGCAAATATACAAGCCTACCAGAAAAAATCAAATGACACAAACATTTGTTTTAGATAAAGATCATACTTATCCACACTGTTTCCAGCTAGTGCAGTTGAGTAAACGATAGGTGCCGAATTCAGAATACAAGGCCAAGGCCTAAAACTAGCACAAGAACAAATTTAATATCTATTCTGTTTTAGGTTTTCGCTAGAGTGTGCGTGGATCACTTAAAAGACTGTTTATTATGTTGTTCTTTTGACCCCATCTTGAAGTTTAGATAACTTTAGTGGCATCTGCTATGATAAAGTTATAGCGTAACTGTTGATGTTAGCTTATGTTAGTTAAAGTCCATTTAGAAATCTCTGTCCCGTTGCTTATGAGTTGCTTTAATTACAGGTTGACCTAGGCGGATGGTTTAGTGTAACATATTTTTTGTTGTATAATACGGAGTATAATGGATCCTGCGGTATCAACCCCTGTCTCTGGCTCTGGCCATGTAGAGGATAATAATAGAATTCCTGATGATTTACGTTGTAAGAGATTAGACGGTAAGACTAAGAGATCTGCTATTCACCCGAAACACCTTCCTTTAAAAACTCGTCATTTCACATATCTTCAAAATCAAATGACGATCTGCATATAGATATGGTGGAATCTGCAGAGACACCAAGGGCTACATGACACCTTCTTCTGTTGCGGATTCATCAAAGAGCAGATCTGAGAAGATGCATGGTGCCATGACGGTAAGCAGAATTACAAATTTGTATTGATCTGAATGTCGTGCTTAAATTTAAATTGTATTATAATGTTGCCTTGTACTTTCAATAATGTTGCCTTGTACTTTCAAATTTAAACGGACCATATGGAGGAAAAAGACGACAGGTTGAATTGTGTTGCAAAACTAATGGAAAATCTGAGATTATACATGCGTTATCAATTAAATTCCGTCTAGCATACTAGAACAGAAAGCAAAATATGAGGAACCATATCATAGTTTTTTAGGTAGGTGGTAGCTGGTTCAAACATTTGTTGTTTACATACATTTCATTTGGCTCGTTTTCAGGAAACATCTGATGGGAATTCAGAATCAGCTAACGATACAAGTGGGAAAGTTTGTCATCAGTGTCGACGTTATGACAGGCATAATATTGTATGGTGCCTTAAATGTGATAGGAGAGGGTAATGTTATGAATGCATTTCCATGTGGTAAGATTAATTGTATTCGGAAAATGTGACTGCTTAAAGCTATAGTTTCTCAACTTTTCCCCCTTTTGCAGCTATCCTGACATGTCAGCCGAAGAAGTTCATAAAATTTGTCCTACATGTCGAGGTTTCTGTACTTGCAAGATGTGTTTGCGAGGTGATAATATGATCAAGGTAACGATTCTCAGTGGTCTAGCTAAGATAAAAAAACATAAATATTTTGTAAAGAATAAAACAAGCAACTGTGTCATTGTAATGTTTTTGTGTTCTCGTCATTAGAATGACCATGATTATTTTCAACTTGTAGGCAAAGATATGGGACATACCTGCACAAGAGAAGCTGGAGCATCTTTTCCATCTGTTGTCTTTGGTGCTTCCTTTGGTTAAGCAGATCCACTTTGAACAGTGCTCTGAGTTAGAACTGGAAAGAAAGCTCTTTTTGATCAAGCTCGCAAAATTCACCTTCAATCATCTGATTCCTCCCTCGATAAGGTATGTCCTATTATTCAAATTGTTTTTTAATATATGTCACGAGAGTGGCGGCATGTTCAAATATTGTTAGGACCACCATTGCTTTTTTGGTAAAAGGGTTTCTACACCGGTAAATATAGGACAACTATTTGCTTACCTCTACTCTTTTGTTTAACATAAATATGATATCAACTCTTACTTTGACAAATGGGGGCAAACCCCAACGAATCATCTTATATGCTATGAGTCACCTCATTTTCTATTTGGGGAACTTGTATGGGAACAGGTGCCATTTTATCTTGTTGAATTGATTGAGAAGACTGGAGGACACGATGATAAGATAGAAATTTTAAAGCTTTCACAGGCTAAGTTGAAGGTATTACATGTTCGACATAGAATAGTACTCAAGTCTTTTGCTTGCATACGTAACTTTGAATGAACCCATCTCTAGGAATTTATCTCATTTTGTGATGCAATGGAGCTCTACCTGAAGATGAGCTGGAAGCATCTACACAAGGAGGTCAGAATGCCGTTGTAGATAAGAGGGTTAAGAAGGTTTACCTTTTGCTCATGTTTGCATATTTCATGTCTTTGTTATAAGTTTCACCGATGTTATGGTGGTAATTTCAACTGGCCCAATCCAGATTGCTTGGTTCAAGCGTCAACGTGCTGCAGAGTCAAAGCTTTTAGAGTTGAACAAACGGAAGGAACAGCGTGGGCGCTCAACTAGAGCTATTGCCCTATTATTTTCCCGTTGACACTGGAGTGATAATGTGCAAGATTGATGACGGGGAAGAAAGAAAGGCAGGGAGTTTTCACTAAATAAATTATACTAGGAAACCTAATGTTTTCTACTATGTGAACTATCGTTAATACTATAAAATATAAATATTGCATTATATGTTCTAGTGAATATATCTGGAATTGCCCGCCATGTGTTTAGCAGTGTGGTTACATTTTCTTAATGAATTGATAACTCGTTCATTACCATAAATGCACTTTTTGCTGGCTTCACTTTATTCATTCTTATTTTAGTAAATTAATAGGCATGGCTGACGACGATCTCATTGGCCATCTGCAAGGGTTGTGTGTGTTTGTGTATTCTTTTTTCAGCTCAATCAATTGGTTTTGCATCTTTAGTTAATCATAAACACATTTTAAATGTTTGTATACAAGTCTGTCTTATGATTAATAGTACCAAAATGGAAATGTATCTTTTGAAATGCCCAAAAGTATCATATCGGGTAAAAAGAAAATAGTACTTGTGGTCTTCTCATTGTGATCCTATATTGTCTGCAGGAAGGAAATGTTGAAATTTCACAAGCTATTCTTAAAGAATGTGCCAAGACTGTAGAAGACGGGCACCGCAATGCTGCTGCTCGAGCTCGATACACAAAACCGACAGTGCCTATCACATGTGCTAGTTTTGCTCAAGACGTTTTGGAGGGGAGAGCCTAAGGTTTCACATGCGCATGATCACAAACACCAACTACTAATATTTGGCCCAGCTAGTCTTGTGGAAGTATAATAAGTGAAAGAGAAAGGATTGCTGCACAAGTTTTCCAACCTAGTCACAGGTATCATTATGTTGTATACTTCAACTTTCAAACTCCCATCGTTCCAAATCCTGATTAAGTAACCGCTTTTATATGTTGTTTCTATTATGACACGTTCTGGATGATATCAGGATCAACTACTAATATTTGGCCCAGCTAGTCTTGTGGAAGTATAATAAGTGAAAGAGAAAGGATTGCTGCACAAGTTTTCCAACCTAGTCACAGGTATCATTATGTTGTATACTTCAACTTTCAAACTCCCATCGTTCCAAATCCTGATTAAGTAACCGCTTTTATATGTTGTTTATATTATGACACGTTCTGGATGATATCAGGATACCAACAATGAGCATAGAAAAGTTGGATTGAAGGAGATGAACTCGACTCCTGGACGTGACCATGGAAACAGAAGAAACCATACCATTTTTGTATTTTGCGAAAAGTTATTATTTTTATGACGTTAGTATGTTAGATTTGTATTTATATTGCTACAGATTTCCGGATTTAGTTTGTTTGCAAAATCAATTATGCAATAAAACAAACATTAGCTCTAAATTTTTTATTTTTTTTGTTGTATGTTCATTATTAGTGACTACTTTTTTGGTCTCTATCTCCACCGTCTGTGACGACTTTCTCGTCACTAAGAGTAAATAACAGTGACGACTTTTTCGTCACATCTGCCGATGTGACGAAATATTTCGTCACTAAAAGGGTTAAATGGTGACCACTATTCTCGTCACGCGTCAGTGACAACGTATAATTTCGTCACTATCAGATTTAGTGACGGAGCTATAGTGACGACTGGTGACGACATTGATTTCTGTCACTAGACCTTTTTGTGACCAACTTTTACATTGTCAGTGACCAAACTCGTTTCATCACTAAAGGCCAATTTTCTTGTAGTGTTAGTCGGACATAAAGTTAAAAACAATTGTTATAATAAAGTAATAAACACTCTCTTTGAAGTTAAAAACCAATATTTAGCACTGATCACTAAACTCATAAACATTTAATGTTTACCAAGAAGCATAGAGTTCATTTACTTTTCATCACGTGTCCAATTTGTATTCAATTCTACTTGTAACAATCAAGAGCACACGATATGATGGTGCAAGGAAAGAGTACTCCTTAATAAATAGCTAGAAAATGACTCTAACAACACAAACTTAAATGACCTCTTTTACTTTTGCTAAGAGATGGACTAAACAGTAAATGCACATGTGTGAATATAATGTATAGTTGAATATTCATTTATAGTTTAGACCATGTACAGTAAGTAAGATCACGTTCAACAAAAATCAATATTTAGCACTGATCACTAAAAAAAATTAAAAATAAATAAATATGAGGTGACGGCTACGTGTTGGTCCAAATTTGTTTGGTTATGTTGAATCCGAAGACTGCATCATGTTGTAATATGAGGTTACATTGTATAGATACATCCGCACATGTATTCAAATTATGAGTTGATATATTACATCTCAAGACATGTTAACAAACCGTCTATAAGACAATATTAGAGCATTAATATACTCTTAACATAACAAGTACAAAAAATTTCTTATCTTTTTGAACTTGAGTGATTTAATTGACAAATGTAGCAAATATTTTGTTTATCACATAATAAATCTTATCATTTAATTGTGACCAAATTCACGTCACAAAAACAGTATATTTATGTATTAAATTTAATCAATGATTACATGTCAATAAAACATAAGATTTTCCAATATATGTAAAATCAATCATGAACTCATTAAAATTTTACACGTATATGTAATATTATTTCTCCATCATTAAAAAAATACATTAACTTCTTTTAGTAAAGATAAAAAAAAAGAATACAAACTCTACATTTGATTTCTCATACAGAGAGTTCGTAAGTGATAGCCATAATATCATAAATGATTGCCATAATATCGTATATTATTAATACTAACATCGTTACACATTATGATTGATAAACCATGCTCGGATGCCAAAAGTTGATTAATTTATCCCAAGAAACATATAATCATAATATTAAAACTTACTTGATACGAGAGATGATATCACCATGAATAAAGAACGCGTGTATGATGGAGATCTTCTACTTAATCCTCTTGTTGGATCCCACTCTAGATAGATCTTTACTGCCTGTTAAGGATGGTTTCTACTAGTAGGTATGTAGTTCCTACTGGTAGAGTAGTAGTTCCTACTCGCAGGTATATAGTTCATGCTGGTAAGGTTATTATAATAGTTAGTACTGGTAGGCTAAGTTTAGTTACTACTGGTAGAGTACTTAGTCCTGGTAGAGTCAAATAGTTATTCAAGGATAAGATTTTAGTTAGTTAGAGTTGAGGATATGCATGAGCTAAATAAGGAAGATATTCATGCATATTAATCTCACGCGTTTTGAGAAAATGCTAATTAGGGTTTCTCCACTATAAAGAGAACCTACGGCTTAAGGAAATGTACACATACAGAAAACACAATCCTATTCTACTTATTCATTAATAGAAATCCATAGAAGGATCTTTTAGTTTTTATTACTCCTGTTCTTCTTATTAGTTGTGTCTATATTCCGCGTAGACATTAGCTTTTAAAGCAAGAGTCTCTCTTGTGATTAGCTTGTGATTACATAGGTTAATCACCATCCTTAACAAGCAGTAAAGATCTATCTAATCAAAGATCCCTTCATCTTCAGCAGGGGACCCAAGCCCTTTATGACTTGGGTCTGCCTTGTGGATCTGAAAAGGTTGTCCATGAAGTTGTGTGAGATCCACTATTGTTCTTGGGTACCCAGTATAAACCTTTTCTATGTGTCTTCCAAGAACAACCTGCTAAGGGCTTAACAGCAGTTGCCCATCTCACCCCACCATATTGCATATGATTATAATACATTTGAGGTACATATGGTGTATAAGTCTGAAAATAAGAACTTATAGGTCTAATTAAATGGGGCATAGGTCTAGCAGTACTTTGCTACCAACCAGAAGTTATTGATGGAGAATCTCCTCTACCAGTAGGAACTGGAATAGGCCTATTTTGCCTACCAGTAGGAACTGGTGCAGGCATCTTTGGCTTACCAGTAGGAACTGGTTGTGGTCTAGCAGGAGTAATGTTTACTTTGCCAGTCCTCAGAAGTACAGCTTGTGGGACAAACTGATTTTGATGATTAACATTATTCCTACTATGTACAGGTCCCACCCCATTACCAACAGTCTTATTAGCCATTTGTTTCTCATAAAAATCACAATCCTTAATAAGATGAGTACTACTACCACATACAAAACATAACTTAGAAACAGATGAAGCATTTTTCCTAAAATGACCTGCCTTTTAATTAAAATAACCATTCTTATTACAAGAAGTCCTAGAAGTGTTTCCATTCTTATCAGAACTATTACAAGAGAAACTAGGTAAATCCTGAACATTAATGGTTTCTTGGATAGGTGTTCCAACATTGGACTCAAACTCAGCCTCACTCTCAGATGTGGATATACTGGAAGTAGATGCACAGGAGGTAGAATCATTTGACTTGGGCTCTGAAGATTTGACACTTGAATCACTGGAGGCAAAGTCATTTGTGTTGACCTCTGAAGACTTGTCACTGTTATCACAAGAGACAAAGTCATTAGACACAGAATTAGAGTCACCAGAGGTTGAGGACTTTGTACCATAAGACATTTGTGATTCATCTAAGTCAGTGTGATCTGATAGAGGAGTGTAGTCTCCAGAGAGAGGTGGAGGCACAACTTTCATACTATCAGTTTTGGCAAACCTATTGAAATGAGGTCTACCTTCCACTTCTTCAGAGTTAGTGGTAAATACACTAAATGCAGAGTCATCCCATCCTAACTCATTTTCCCCTATATAGTTATTAAATCCCAAACCCACTTTTGTTCTAACAGACATGGAACTATCAACTAATCTGAACAAGTTTTTGGAAGAGGTTCTCCATTTTTCAGTTTGAACTAAGTGATTATCAAGTTTTGTCTGTAAGTCTTTCTTAGCAGTCTCAGCAATAGCATTTATTCTTTCAGAATGTTTTAGTAGATTAGTTGTATTTTCTAGTTCAATAGACAACACCCTAATCTTGTCTTCAGAGTGTTAAATCTATTTTTTTGAAGAACTCTCTTTTGTTTTTCCAAAGTTTTAAGTGAGTTCTTATAAGCTTGAACTTGTATAAAATATTCACTATTTTGTGCATTAAGTTCATTATACTGCTTTTGAAGTTCATTATACTTATTGTCACAACCAAAAGGGCAGTTATGTACCTCAGAAGTGACACCCATGAGAGCAAATTCTCCAGCATCACCTGCAGTACTGACTTCCTTTGTATTAGCTCCAGTGATCAAGTTGTATATCTTGGCAGCACCTTCTTCAATTGCATCCTCAGTATCACAACCAGCAATCATACCAAACTCCTTAGAAGCAATAACTCCATTACTCTGACCATCATGATCTGTCCAATCAACCAATGTATCAACAATGATCAATGCTTTGGAATCTTCTTCCTTCTTTCCAATCTCCTGAATCTTGAATGAGGAATATCTCTGCTTGTCATTTCCACCCTTTGTCCTGCATTCTCTGGCAAAGTAGCCTCTTTGAAGACACTTGTAACATCTGACCTTCTTCTTGTTGAACCTAGCAGATTCCTTCTTATCAAAATCAATCTTCCTTCCAGCTTTCTGCTCAAACTTGTGTACTCTAACAGAAAGCATAGCCATTTGCCATTTTAAGTCCATCTCCTCCAGATCTAATTTTTCTATCTGATCAAAATCTTCATAAGCCAGTTGTTGTTCTGGCTCAGTATCAGCAACAAAAGATTGAAGAACATCTTCAATTATATTACCAGATCTGTGAGACCCAGTCTTAGAGTTTGATGGCATGCTTGTCGCCAATCTGGACTATCTGCATATCGTACATCTTTCGTTGCTAGCACTGGTTTTTGGACTAACAATGCAGAATGACTTGGACCTGCAGATTGGCTTGAGGAAAAAGTAGAGTATCCTTTGATATCTACTTCAAAAGTCTTTAACTTGTAGTACAAATCATAAAAAGAAAGAAGTTCAAGTCCACCTTTGGTTTTCAAAGTTAAAGCTACCTGAGACCATGATGAAGGCAAAAGCTCTTAAAAAAATTGGATTAATTTCTTCACCCTCTGAGCTTGCTTGAGTGGTTAAGCAGACTTAGAATCTTTTGCATTCTGTAATACCTTTGGTGCAATACTCTGTTTCACTATTCTAAAACTCTGAAAATTCTTGCTTCAGCATAGACTTTCTCATCTTCTTAGATTCGGCCAATTTCACAAACCTAGCTTTGACTGCATTCCTTATATCCCTTGCATCATACATATATGGAAATAGCACATGACATCAGGAATAGACTGAAGCAAGGTAGTTCTTGCCTTTGATTCCATCTGAACAGAAATGTGTTCATTAGCAGTTGTTGGGGGAAGTATAATGACCCTTCTATCACAATCTCTTCCAGTTCTTTTCAAGCTATTGCCATTTTGAATCACCTTCCAGATATTCATATCATTGTTTGTGATCCAGTATTCCATCTTCATAGCCAGACCTCATACTCATCCTTCTTTCAATAAGGAAACTTTCGCATTGTTGTTTGGACAGTGTAATGATTTGAGGTTTGAATGTTTTAATTGTTGTTTGAGGAATGGTGCGTTCACTTTTTGAACACTAACATCTGTTTCATTGTCAGATTCCTGCCATTTTAAAGGTTTATAGAGGTGTTTGGTCTTGTGTGGCTTTATAAGGATCTTAAATCAGGAATATCTTCTTATGCAGAGAGACTCTCAAAAGCTCTGATACCACTTGGGATCCCACTCTAGTTAGATCTTTACTGCTGGTTAAGGAGGTGTGATTAACCTATGTAATCACAAGCTAATCATAAGAGAGACTCTTGCTTTGAAAAGCTAATGTCTACGCGGAATATAGACACAACTAATAAGAAGAACAGGACTAATAAAACTAAAAGATCCTTCTACGGATTTCTATTAATTAATAAGGAGAAATGTGTTTTTCAGGATGAGTACATTTCCCTAAGCCGTAGGTTCTCTTTATAGTGGAGAAACCCTAATAAGCATTTACTAAAAATGCAATCAGCATTTACTAAAAAGCGTTAAGATGATTGCATGAATAAATCTTCCTTATTTAGCTCATGCTAATCGCTATCTCTACCTAATAAAATCTTTATACTGAATTAACTATTTGACTCTACCAGGACTAAGTATTTCCAGTAGAATCTAGATTTAGCCTACCAGGATCTAAATATGAAAAGTCAAACCTTACCAGCAGGAACGACAATACTTGCCTTAGTAGGAAACTACTACTCTACCAGTAGGAACTACATACCTACTAGTAGAAACTAAGTATTACAAATATTCCTAACAAGAAATTAAGAAAGTTAACGAGAAAGTATATGCTGCTCAGGTCGGATGCGATCTATGCAAAGGACCACACTACACAAAGGACTGTCCACTCAAGGAAGAAGGGAAGACTCTTGAAGAGGCTTATTACACACAGTTTGGAGCACCCTATCAACCTGGAGGACAATATATAGCAGTAGGGCCAAGATTCTACCAACACAACAACAGAAATTCTTCGTACCCTGATCGAAGATAAACTTTGAAGGAATCACTGACCAAATTCATGGTTAAGTCAGCAAAGATACACAAAGAGAACTCGAACATAATTAAGGAAATTCGAGCTTCTACCGATGCAGCTATAAGAAATCAAGGAGCATCGATTAAGACCTTGGAAATTCAAATTGGTCAAATGAGCAAAGTCTTGCAAGAAAGAGGAATCGGAGGTCTGCTCGGCTCAACAGAACCAAACCCAAGGGACCATGTAAAATCAAAGTCTCAGTGCTAAGCTAATTCTTCAGCCACTATGCCGATCAGATCTGGACCATATACGCCATATAAGACGCGCAGTACAGTTAGTTTATCTTCTAAACAGTTCCATTGCCTAGGTCGCTGAATGGTTACTACAGTGATGATTGGAAGGAGGCACGTTTAAAGTTAAGATTCTGGAAACATATGATCACACCTTACCTCAGAAAGAAAAAGACATAGGGAGCTTTACTCTACCTTGCTTTATTCATGATATATGTTTTGATAAAGCCCTTGTTGACCTAGGAGCAAGTGTTAGTGTTATGCCATTCTCTACATACTCCAACCTTGGTCTAGGTAATTTAGCACACACTAGGTTAACTATTGAACTTGCTGACAGAACAATTAAACATCCAAGGGGTATCGCTGAAAACGTGCTAGTTAGAATTGGTAAATTTATTTTTCCCATAGACTTTGTTATCTTGGACATACCCGAGGATAAAGATGTCCCTTTGATCCTCGGGCAACCATTCTTATCTCCCACTCGTGCCAAGATAGATGTTTTCAAAAGAAAAATTACTTTAAGGGTTGGGGAAGAGAAACTTTTTTTTTCAAAAGTGTTAAACCAACTACTAACATAATTAGAAGAGTCTATATGGTAAGAAAGAATGGCTCTTGATTCCAAAACTAAGTTTGTAGGAGAGGCTATTAATGAATCATTCGACCCACTCTTTGGTAATTATACAAATTAAATGATTTGGATATGCCTCTAAAACCTAGAATGAATCAAGATGATTTTAAGCTAACCCTTGATTTTATCAATGAGCCTACTTATAAGAGTTGTTACGAAATGAAATTTTCTTGTATGATTAGGTATAGACATGTTAATGCTGATTTTCTCCCTTCCTTGTCCATTAATATCATGACTAAACGTTTTTATAATTCTATAATTAACAACAAGGGTGATCATGAAGGGAAGAATCTAGCAGGGTCTTTGATTGACATACCTATTTTCTTTGGGAATTTTTCTATTATTTCAGGCTTTTCAATTATTGACGATGTGGATATAACAAGTGGTGTTGTGCTCGGCATGCCATTTTGCAAAAGGTTTGAGTCATGCCAAATGATTATGGAGAGATTCGCTCACAGGGACGAGTGCAAGCGAATGGACGAATGAACGAAGAGAAAGAAAAAGTCAAACTTAACGACTGGCTGAAACAAAAGTGCTTACCGGGAGACAACCTAGTTTTTTTTAATTGTTTGAATTGTAATTTTAATTATTTTCCCAGAAACTTAATATGGCATATCGAACCCCTATGGATACGCCGTATCGAACCTGTCTGGACGTTATCAGTCCTTAATTTCTGCAAAACTTTAAAATACTTGTTTTTACAAGATGCAATACGGCGCATCCTTGGGTTTGGGATACGACGTATTGACCTCCTGTCCAGTGTGTTTAATTGTCTTCCTGCATTTGTAACCATTGTGTAACCGAGATAGGAATTTCACTTTTGTCTTCTAAACTTTTATGCAGGACCTTGCTATAAGGAAATTGACGATATAGTATACTCTAAAAAAGACGTGTGTTGAACTCGTATAAGTATTCTGACGCCTCGTCAACACACTTTTGCTCAAGAACTCTAATGGATAATCATCCCGAGCAACATATCAGGGGAATTCCTCGTTCTAATTCTATTTCCCATTTTTCTTTAACTATTTTATCTATACAACGAGGACGTTGTATAATTTAAGTTAGGTGATGGAGAATTAGAATACCTACTTGTCCTTTCTTTTACAAATAATATGCTATATGCTTATATTATGCCAAATTTAAATTTTTTTCTAGCATAACTTTTGTAAAAATTACTAGTTACATGACCTCACGCACTATAACCGTTAATGCCAATTTGTGAGAATTAAGCCTATTCCGTTTCCAAACGTTTACTAAAAATTCTACAAAAAATATAAGTGTTCCGGTGATGTAGTGGAGTTTAGGACTTGGCCTGGTATATCACTCGAGACCACAATGATGAGTACTATGAATTTAGATGGAGAAACATTTTTAACTGGTAAATTTCTAAGAATACACCAAAAAGCCTATATGTTGTAAACTTAAGTAACTATACTGGTTAGTTAAATCCCGTGTAACCCTTTGTTTACTCTCACTTTAAGAGTAAGATCTCCTAGAAAAACCTGTTGAGCCATTCATGTCTTTTTCATACCATATGTCTATTTCGTTACACCTTTACACCTTAGCCTACCCTGTAGATTAAGCCTACTTTAATCAAGTTGCTAGTTGCTTTTGTGTAAAGTCTTGTATTTCCTGTGCCAAAATGAAATTTTCTATCTCTGTTATGGTCGGTAATTTGCACAATGCAGTGGGAAAATATGTAGCTCGTGTATTTTGCTACTTTCGCGATTATGTATTATGTCCGAAGATGAAGTGTTAAAGGAAAAATTTATTTGGATGACTTATGATTGTGAAGAACAGGTGAAATTACAACACCGAAGTTTATGAAAAAAATTGGAAAAATAGAAAATGGCAATCAAAAAGAGAAAGGATATTGATTAGTTCGGTTCTCTAAAACATAAACCGATGAAAATACTTGGAAGGATCCGATTATTCGTTGATGTGTGGAATAAAAATCAACGTGATGAGTTTTGTATAAAGAGGTCGATATCAACACTTTTGTAAAGTAGTAAATTTCGAGATGATAGGGAAAGTTGAAACCGTTATGGGAACGCCAACTTAGGTTGTCTTTGTCATTTCTGTGATCGAGGCGTTTGTATATATTTCGAGTCTTTATCATGGAATGGTCGGGAAAAGTTACTAGCAACTACCTTATTTGTCCAAGCTTAATCTATTTGTTTTGTGAATTTTATTTAACAACAATTTACTTCCCTTTCCTAGCAACTAACCTTAGGTGTTACGCGAATGAGGATGTGTACGAGCATGCATGTCTATTCCGTCATTTACAAAACATGTTTGCATATGGTATCAGCTGCCATGTTTGGTTTAATCTTGGTGAAATCCAAAGATCCCTACCCTTTTATCAACGATTCTTCATCCTAACCCTTGGTTAAACTCGAATAAGGATGTGATCGAATTGTACATGTCTATTTGTCGTTACGGCCGTGTATGTATGATACAACTGCCTTGGTTGTTGTGGGTATAAATCGTAAAAGATTAGCTTATAATAATCAAACCCTTAGTCCTTATAAATAAAAACCTAATTTACCTTTTGACTTGTTTCTCCTTAGCTCTAGTGGTGGAGATGTGTATCCTTGCCAAGCATATGATATAAAACTAATCACGACCGAGCAAATGAGCGTACCAATTAAATGTTACACCCTAGATTAGTTAAGTGATCTGAGTGTTTTCATTTCCATATTTTGTGAGGTGCTTGGTCTTGTACAGGTGATTAAAATGAAAGAAGTACTTAAACGGAAAAATCCTTAACTTCGGTTAGGATACATTTTCAATATAATCTAGAGTCTACTTGAGGACAAGTAGGATTCAAGTAGGGGGATACTTGATGGCATCAAATAACGTTACATTTATACCATCATTTATCTCGAATAAATTATCTACTTTTATATAATTATTGCAAGAATTGTTACTTAATTGCTTAAATTTGTAAAATGTAGTAATTACTGAGTGATTTGTGAAGATATGCTAAAAGGCGCATTTTTTGGAGATAAAACGATGATATATAAAGATTGCTTAATTCTGCTCAATACGCCGTATCCACAAAAGAAGATACGGCGTATCAGCGCCTGGACTTCACAAGAAAACGCGTATTCTCACTTCTCAATACGGCGTATCCATGTTTCCCTATACGCCGTATCCAGCTGGATAACTATTTAGAGATTTGGTGAATAAATATATTTTGCGAATTTATATCTGATTGATTATAAACTTAGCGCGTACTCCAAGGAAAACACCCCTATACACCGTATTGACCTAGCTCAGTACGGCGTATCTAGTCTTTTTCAGACACTATAAATAGAAGACTCAAAAATAAGTTTTCAGTGTGCAAAATCATATTCTCTATACCATACATATAAAAGACGATTTTCTAAAGAAAAGAAGAGAAACCAAAGGTCAAGCATCGATCACGATTCCATAGAAGACACCGTGTAATTCCTATACTCTTGTAATCATTTAATTTTTGGTATCGTTCGGTAAAACGTTTAGTTTACCTTGGTTATTTGATCACGCTTGTATAATTACAATGGTTATGGGCTAATACCCTTGGGTATTAGCCATCTTAATGAAGGTTTTAGATGTTTGGTTTGTTTTAAACTCGATTTCTTAATTTATCGTTAAAAGTTTAGTTATGTTTATCACATGATACTTGTCTACATGTTTGAATATGCGACCTATCATTCAATTGGGTCTAGTTACACCTAACAAGTGAACTAGATACTGAGATAGCTCTCCATATCGTGTTTTATATTACTGGACCAATAGGATCACAAAAAATGTTCTATCTTTGTCATTAAATTATGAACTTAGTTGGACCGGCACGTGACCCGTAATGTGTTACACGAGAAATGTTCTTACTTAAATAATAAAGACTAACATGAAACTACAATATAAGAAAATACCATCAAACAATAAGTGGGTAAAGTCCCGATGGGCTAGGGTTTAACAAGATCACCATTGCTTTAATCCCTAGATAGATTATAATTAAACTAAAAGGATGCTTTATGCGGATACGTTAATTGTGACAAGATTCAACGTGTCTAGGTCTTAGGATGATGTCCCGCCTAAGTCTTAAGAATGATATGCCGCTTCGAGATAAGAAATCATTACACTAAATAAACAAACCAACATTTAATCGGATTTAATATGGCTAATACAGTTTTATATCATTTGGCTTGTACCGCTCTTTTACCTTCTGATTGTTTTCTTGCATGTTTATTGTGTTTAGAATTGTGATTAATGTCACATGGAAAACCTGTGCCATACCTCAGGCTTAAAAACCACCCATTAACATTAGAACTGGTTTAACAAGTAATTAGAATTAACTTAATTAGATTAAAAAATACCGATAGAATATAAGGTTAACGACCTCGCTTCTTTAGTGTTCAGACACCCTACTTACCACGAACTTCACCCTACCGGGTACACTCTGACCGTTAAAGAGTTATTTAAGGATAAGCCGCTAAATATAAATTTAAAACTGGTAATCAATAAATTTAACAACCCTAAAAACACAACAGCCATCAATATCCAATGAAAACCATAAATTAAAAACCGGAAAACAACAATCACAACATGGTAATACATGGCTAGGCCCAGCACAAGGAGGTGCTTAGCCCTCATCACAACATAAAATAGAAAATAATGAAGAGATCAATGGATTATTAAATCATAATTCTTACAAATGGCATTTATGAATGATTAATGCTAAAAATGAGTAAAGTGATACTCCCTTGGACTTCTTGGTGGAATGCTTCATCTTCTAGAGGCCTTGTTCACCTCTTGGTACTTTGTTGTGAAGTGGTGAAGTGAGTGATGCTGATTGAGCCGTCTAAGCCCTCTATTTATAGGTATCGACTATGTTACGGCATAACCATTATGAAGGTGTTACGCCCGTAACCATGCTGAGTTTAGACTTCTTTTTTGCAGCTTAAAATCTTGTTTCGACAAGCGTAATCCCTATGGGTGCATTTACCACCGAAATGCTGACACAGATGAGTCATCCTTCTTCTATGATATGTGTTACGGCGTAATGATGACGATCTTTTACGCCGTAAAGGTAGTGCTGACTCATTTCTTCATTAATCTTTGTTACGGCGTAATCCCTTTGGGGTTGTTACGCCGTAACTAGCCTTGAACTCTTTACTTAAATGATTTCCACGTCCAAATCCCGCGTCTTTTGCTCAAATGCTCGCATTGCTCCTGAAAATTAAATATAAGCAATTAAGTAATGTTTTCAGATATTTATAACATAATTATAAGCATTTCCATAGGTAATTTGATACTAAAAAGTATTAATTATTTGATGTTATCAAATATCCCCCACTTGACTTCTACTTGTCGTCAAGTAGACTTGTTAGAATAACTTATAAAAAGATTTCCTTAGTTTTACTCAGAGAAATGAATTCATAATTTACTTATGCTAGAAAACATCAAAGCCGAACACCTTACGAAATGGGGATCGAAAACACTCAACTCCCATGACAAATCTAAGTGTTTCATTTCACGGTGCTCACTCAATTGCACAGTCATAGCATGTATTCTATCATAAGCTTGGAAAGTACACAAATCTCCACCAACTAGAATTAGGGTCTAAACAGTCTTAAAGGCAACAGGGGTGAGACACGGGTTTAAACAGGGTGAATCTTCCTATAATCTTTACCAAAAGCGTCACACCAACGAGGGCGACAAAATCACATATACAAATCCACAACGATGGAACAGACATACATGATTACATTCAAATCCCTCATTCGAACAAAACCAAGGGTTAGGATGTAAAATAATATAAGGTAGGATAAGACATGGGATACACATTAATTGGTGTTAAATAAACTACACAAGACAAATAGTCTTTAATAGTCTAAGGTCTTCATAACCGGCTACCGTCCATCCACAAGCACAAGTATTTAAGTCCAAAAATCTGATCCACAATAATAGGCTACTAGCCCCATTCTTCATAATCATATATGTGGCTTATAGTTACACCACCTTTATATATTTTTAGCACTTAGATGGCTTATAGTTGCACCATCTTTACATCTTTTATTTACAACATACACACACACACATACATACATACATATATATATATATATATGTATATATATGTATATATATGTATATATACTACAAAGGTTTATATCTTTAATTATTGCCCCTGCAGCATATGATACATAACACATATCCCCCCACTTGAGATGAACAATATTGAAAGTAAGTAAACAGGGGGGGGTCATTACAAATCATTAACGATAAGTCTTCCACGAACTCACAAAATTTCCAAACCTATTTCCCCGAACCAATAGACTTAAGCAGCCAGGTTATTCAACACCAAGAAAATTTAGACTACATGGTTGGCTAAGGCGAAAGGGTGTAACAATACATAAGAGGTTTTAAACACGAATTGGCTTAACAAGGTGATCTAGGGGTATCTTGCACTAAAATTAAGTGCAAACAAAGGTTTTCACATGGGAGGTCGACAAGTCAGTGTAACAAGTAGATAAACAAACACATGTAGGCTATTTGGTGAATTCCTAAGATGTTGCCTTCTCGAACTGTCTATTCCAACTAATCAATTAGGTCTCGAAATGATGTACAAACCAAGTTTTAAAGTCTACAATACTACCGGCACACTCATATATTTGGTGGATTTATGTATAATAGATGAAAATGGAATAATAGGCTTAACCTCACGAATTGAATCAAAGGATAATAGTGCGCTCAACAAAGATTATTTCTTGTTTATTAGAAAAAACTTGTCAAATTTTTTTTAAAATTGGCACAATTTTTCAAAGAAAACTAGAAAATCGAAGTCAAATATAGGTCAAGTGGTAAATCTACTCCCACCCCCTACTTGGTTTGTATAATATCCTTATTGTACATTTAAGGAAATGAAATTAACAGAATAAGAGTAGAATTAAAACAAAAGACTCCCCTAAGCATTGCACTTTACTTCAAGTTAAAATCGCAAGAGATGAACTCTTGATCCTTGTATCCTAAGCAATCTCGTGTCCCCTAAAATCGCTAGACAAACTAAAAAGCATTAAATGTTTAAAACGCAAATATACAATAAGACCTAACTAACTTTCGTAAGAATCACGGTTGCATTTAGCATATGCAACAAGCCTTTTAAACCACTTGGTGGCCCAAGTGGACGAGTGAAGTCTCGTGAGGGCTTCCAGAGAACATATCCACAAAGTTCATTTAATAATACACGGTTTTGAAAAAAAATTCATACTAATTTCAGGTTTTCAGAAAAGGATTACGGCGTAATCATGGGTTTGGTTACGCCGTAATCATGTGGTTGTTAAATTTGAAAATTTGAATTAAGAAAGATTATGGCGTAACTCAGAGAGGAGATTACGCCGTAAATACATCTGTTACGGCGTAACCAAGGTGGTTACGCCTAAACAGGAACCTATTTACCACATGATAACGAGTCGAGGAGGCCTCAAATTCCCATTCCTTGTTGTGAGAGCCTGCAAAATCAAGTGAGAAACCAACAAACCAACTAAAATGCAAAAAATAAAAGACGGGTTGTCTCCCAACAAACACTTTTGTTTATTATCGAGCCTTTAAGTTAGACTCAAGATGAAACTATGTTTTTATGTGGACCTTCCTTCCACCGTCCACTTCCTTACGGATCATCTCTCTGAACCTTGATCCGTTTTCTCTTCCCAATGGTAAAGCATCCATCAATTCCTTAGTGACACAAATGAAAATTTGGCCACTGTCAAATGAGTATCTTTTTATTTTGAAAGTTTCTACATGGACCCTTGGTGGATCATACCCTTCTATGTCAACTCCAATTTCTCGTCTTTCTTCTTCTTCTGATTTTTGATCATACCACCAATATGTATTATCCCCTTGTACTTTCTTGCAATTTTCCCATATGTCATCTAGCATATGTCCTTTCTTTCCTATCCCTAATTCATACTCGTTAGCTAATTAGTTAATTTCTAAATCGAACATCCACTTATAGTCGTCAAAACTCCTTGATCGTGGATCTTTGACTAGTTATTCTTGAAAGCAATCAATGAGCCATGTTTTTAATAGTGCTCTCTTAACTGGTTCACTTACTTTAGTGTGTCCCACCTTTGTTAATAACCAATCTTTGAAAGGATAGTCTTTTGGTCTAGGTTTATAATCATCCTGGATCGTAGTAAACCTCGAAGTGGGTGTGTCTGGGCTTGAGTTTTTATTGCACCATTCCACTTACTTGTTGTCCCAAATTAACTCTTTCTCCTGGGCTTCCCCGTACTTAACTAAGAATAATTCAGGAAATGACAAACCATTCCCTTTTATACTTCCCCTATCACCATCAAGGTAACTGTGCCATAATTTTAAAACTCCTTCTTCATTCATCCTATAGATTTCAATTCCCCCGTTACATGTCTTCATGGTTGGGTCACTTGTCGGCCAAACCTTGAGTATCCCATTGCAATTTTTCTTAATAGGTTTACATAAGTGCGTGCTAGGGAGGTTTGTGTCAGATTTAAGTATCCTTGTCTTCTTGCTACTTCGTTCCTGTATATAGTTGTTCTCATTATGCAAATTGTCAGATTTCTCAAATCTTAAAGATTTATCTGACGAAGCATTACTACAGGAAGGAGATTCATCATTATGAATTGAGTTTATCATATAAATCTTTCCTACAGGGGTCGTGAAATTATGAATTTTCTTGTCCGTGTTGAAAGTAACCTTGTCATCCCTAATTCCTAAAGAGATTTCTTTGTTAAAGACATCTATCTTGACATGAATAGTTGCTAGCAATGGTCTCCTAAGAATCATGGTCTCATTACGCGTGTTTAACATATCTATAACCACAAAGTCTGATAGGAATAAAAGCTTATCGATCTTAACAAGGACATTTTTAACTATTCTTATTGGGGCCCTTTTCGTCGTATCAGCCATTTCAACAAGCATGTCGGTTTTCTTAAGTCTAGCTAGTTTTAGGTGTTCAAACATCGATTTGGGTATGACATTAATACTCGTGCCTAAATCTGCCATAACATAAAAATTTAAACTTCCAATAGTGCAAGGAAGAGTGAAATTCCCTGGATTCAACTCTTTTGGTAGTAATTGGCATGGCAAGACTTTTGATGACACACCTTCTTCTTGGACAAAAGATACTTCGTGGGGTTTGTTAATTTGTTGTTAAGTGGTGCCTCTTTGTTGGTGTAAACTGCCTTGCACCGGTCTACTGATGAATTGTTCACTTCACTAGCAATTTTTGCGTGAAACTCTTTTGTCAGCTGCTCGATTTGGTTTTCCAGATTTTTGAGAGAAGCGCTTTGATTTCGAGTATTAATCTCTGCATTCTCCTAGAGTTTCTTCACCCACTCTTCCATCTCAACTCTTCTTCATGTTGACTCCTCTAAGTGTTTGTTCATAACCTCCTCCAAGCTTGGCCTTTTTTCTCCAAATGATGGGCGATTGTCAATGTGTGTGTAGTATCTAGGCGGGCCTACATGATATTTAGCTCCATTACTGAAAGGTAAGGAACGTCCGATCTCGCCATATTTAACCTTTTTAACGCTCTTAAGTTCTTCGTTCAGAGGACACTCCTTGTCGAGGTGAGCCCCCTCGCAGGCATAACATCCAACTTGAATAGTGTGCATGTTTTCCTTAAGTTTCTTCATGTCACGACCTAGGCTATCAAGTTTGTTTACAATAGCAGCGATCCCTTCAGAATTACTACTACTATCCATATTATTGCTAGATGAACCATCATGCCACTTCTAAGAGTGGTCAGCCATAGTCTGGATTGCCGTTAATGCTTGAGCAGGTGTCATGCCAGGAATTGGCCCCTGAGAATCAAGCAATTGACGGTTCATAGTGCCGAGACGATTGTAGAAGATGTTCACCTTCTGATGGCTATTTATGTCATGGGTTGGGCATTTATAAAGCAGGTCATTATACCATTCCCAAGCTTGGTATAATGTTTCGTCACTTTCCTACTTGAAGATGCAGATTTCTTTAAGTTTCTTAGCGGTTTTGAATGGCGGGCAGTACCTTTGGATAAAGGTTTTTTTAAGGAGATCCTAGGAATCTACGGTTCTTGGAGAAAGTCTATCCACCCATATTTTAGCGGCTCCAGTGAGTGTAATGGGAAAAACACGTAGCATGACAGCATCGTGTGATACTCCTAGAATGTTGAATAAGCTGATGATGTCTAAAACTCGCTCTACATGCTCGTGAGCATCGTCATTGATAACACCTAAATTATACATGTTTTTGGCGGTGTTATTTATATATATTTGATCATTTCTTGTGAACTTTTGATACTTAATCAAGTATATTGCTATTATATTTTCTAGGTACGTGTCGTGGAAGAAAACGGAAGAATACACGAAGAATTGAAGCTTAGACGAAGAAATAACTCAAGTTAATGATCTCCTGACACCTATTCACTGTTTTGGCCATAACTCGGTCATACGAACTCCGTTTTAGTTGGTTCAAGCGGCCACGCGAAGAGAATTTAATTATCTACAACCTTGAATAAGGCCAAGTGCTGAAAGTGACAAAAGTGCGGAGGTTTTACCCAAAGTGCGGCACACTTTTAAGGCGGTGGAGAAAATTAAAGGCAATTAAATGCTAAGTGCATTAACACCCAATGTGCGGCGCACAAATAAGTTTGTGCGGTGCACTTTGGCCCCCCGAACAGCCTATGAATATCCCTCTTAGCTCCCTCATTTCATATACTCACATACAAATCAATTCCATTCGTGTGGAACACCTAGAGTGGGGATTTTTAGGGATAAAGGCTTGACAACCCTTGTTCCGAACATCCCTCTATGTCACCATCACCACCATCGAATACCACCACGTTTACCATAATTCTTCTAAGAACTCAATATAAAACCCGTTTCCAAACACCCCCTTATCCGTATACCGTTGTGTTGTTGCTGAATTCCCAGAGGTTTTGTGATATATTTTGGTTGATTATAGAAGTATAGGGTGTAGGCTTGTTATTGGAATCATTGGTTGATGTTGGTATTAGTTGTTTAGTCGAATATTTGGTTATTCGATCTTTTGTTCTCGTACACTTCCGTTTACAAATCGTTGGTACATTCTTATCTATATTTATGATGAAATATTATGAGTTTATCATTTATAATATGGTTGTTATGAATATAAGTATGGAGTAATCCTTTTATGTTTGTTTGGGTGATATGTGATCTTTGATATGTAGTGTTTGGATATGTGTTTATTGAATTGGTAAAACATATTTTATATAAGAAAATAGGCCGAAAGGTTTCTTTATACATGTGTTCTATCAATCCATCTAATATATTGGTTATAATAACTTATAAAGGCCGAAAGGATTTGTTGTTATTAATCGATATAATCTCTCGTTATATTTAAAGGCCGAAAGGATTTGTAACTTATGAAATCTTCATTCTCTAAACTTATAAACACTATTCCAAACACATCATTATCTAGTGATCATTGCCTAAACAAACATACCTTAATCATTTGATTGAATCATCTTTTAATCACTTTCTTTACAACATTCGATATATGCAAGATTTGGTTAATTTGATCCGTGACAATCTTATTAACCTTAGCACCTTAATTACAAACTGTGAAAACTTTAATTCCTGTGGAACGACCTGGACTTACCTAAAGCTATACTATACACGAACGGATATACTTCCCGAGTGTTGTGTTTTAATAAAAAATCGGTATTTCTAGTATTATAAATTTAAAGCTTGGAAAACACACATTAAGTTTTTGGCGCCGCTGCCGGGGAATTGTTTAAGTTGTTATAGTTTGTTGTTTATTTCTGGTGCTATTTTGTTTCACAAAAAAATTTCAAACTTGCCGTACCGTTTTCGGGAAAACGAAACCCAAAAATCATTTTTTTCTTCAGGAAGTACGCCACACATCCTATTTGTGCGCTGGTTTTCCTGTAAACCCAGAAAGTACACCGTACTTTACCCAAGTACGCCGCACTTTCTGCAAATTTTCACAAACAAAATCTTATTTCAAAGACCAAAACCAAAAACCCCAATCTGCTAGTCTTAGGTTCTATAATCATTTGGAACCTATCCAAAAAAAATCTTTTATTTATTTACCCTTATTTGCTATATATAATTAAATTAATATATATATATATATATATATATATATATATATATAATAAAAAAATTATAAAAAATATATGAAAATAATTTACTTTATTTTGAATATTATCCTATTAGCCTTAATTATATATATAAAAATGTCTTTTTATAAAATCCTTAACGTATGTATAAATCTCATATCTTTCGGAAAACAACTAGTAAGTCTAATATATAAATTAAATAAAAATTTAATAAAAAGGTCTTGTAAATTTAAAATTATCCAAAAAGAATCCATTCAGATCGAATCACACAAATCTTCCACCGAATATCCTATCGTTAATGAATTTGTCATCATAAATATACTTGAAGAGGATGTCGAACCCCAACAAAATTTACCGCTCCAAGAAATAATAATCCTCGATCCCGATGATCAACATATGTGGGAAAATGCTAAGATTGTAGCACCGACTCCTAATTTTGCCATTGTTCAACCCAATGTTGATGACAACTTTGTTATCAACAGTACCCACTTGAAAATGATTTGGGAAAATAAATTCGATGGTTATCTGCGTGCCGATCCGCATGACCACATCTGTGAATTTCTCTCAATCTGCAACAAGTTCAGATATGGTAAAACTCAAAGTGAAGCCGTCAAGCTTATGATCTTTCCACTATCCTTGTCCGATGAAGCTAAAACCTGGTTTAACAAACTTAATGAAGAGTCTATAACATCGTAGGAACAAATGAGAAAAGCTTTTATAAACAGATTCTTTCCACCTTCGTTATTTAACCGTCTTTTACTTGAAATCAGAAATTTCTCTCAACTCGTATGTGAAAGTCTAATCGACGCTTGGTTACGACTTAAGAACATGCTTCGAAAATGTCATGGGCACGGTCTGACCAAATGAGCTATTATTTAAATATTCTATCACGGTCTAGACGAACCCACTCAAGCAATCTTGGACGTAACTGCCGGAGGAGTATTCCTCTACAAAAGTCCTAATCAAGCCTTTCAATTTCTTGAGGACAAAGTCCTTTTCAACCTTGATTGGTCCACTAAATCTCAAAACGATCATCATTAAAAATCTGTTTCCTTCGCTAATGGAAGTGATAGTAATACTGATAATTCTCGATTTATGAAAAAATTGAAGGCTATAGATTATCAAATTAATAGCTTAAATGAAGAATTGCAAGATATACGTAACAAATACTGTTAGCCTCAAATATTGAGTCGAACAAGGAAGTTCGTTCATTAAGAATATTAGGTCTCGGTCATTCATTTATGTAACGTTGTAATAGGATAGAAAGGGTAAACGGGCTCGTTTATGTAAGCTAATCGGTCACGTGTATCGGGCGTAAGCCCAAGTAATCCCGAGCCCGGCCCGTAAAAATACCAAGGCATGAAAGCCTCTTGGTTTAACTATAAATACACCTCTCCAAGGAGGGAGAGGGTGTTGGTTTATTGTGTAAGTCTTACTCATTTGTTAATCAACCATTCTCTTTCATTTCTCTTTCTTGTTTCTCTCTCTAACTTCTCTCTAAACTTCTTCCAACTTCTCTCTATTAAATTCTTTAATTTCGCGTGTTCTAGTAATGAAGTGAAGTGATTATCGGGTTACCGACATTTGGTATCACTCGCCTCGGGTGGGTTTTGTGGTAGATTATTTGAGCTTATTCACGGCTTATTTCATAATAGCTTATTTGGAAAAAAGCTTGTGTATTTTTTATATAAAATCGTCCAACTTAAAATTTGTGTCTGGGCTATGTACGCTTTGAATATGGGCCGTGCAATTTTTTTTAGTTGTTAAATTTGATAATAACACACGCTGGGTCCTATTGTTAAAAGCTGTACGTGATTTTTTTTTAGTTATAGTTTTGTCGTTTTTTAGCTTATATCTACACGTTTTATGTGTAAACACTTTAAGCTTCAATTTTTTTTCGTTATGTCTTTCCTTAATCACAAACAGTTTCATCCCTTATTTCAAACTTTCAACTTTTGTTTTCTTGTAAAACTTATTTTGTGTGTGTGACCACTTGCAAAGCTGGTTCGCCTTTGTGGTTTTAAGAACAGCTTGACATTTTTTTAGATATTAAGGATATAGCTTATTCGGATTATGGGCTAGCTTATTTTGCTTGTTCCTTGCTTATTTGAAAGTCTTGAAGTTATTTTTTCTTCCTTGAATCCCTTGCTAGCGATTTGAGAAAGAATAGTACTTGTTTGTTGTTTGTTTGTCAAAAACGAGCTAGTAAACAAAAGATAGGTAAGGACAGCAACTTGTACCTTCGAAAGTGACTGATAGCGGTTTAACCTGTAGTGCCAGCGGTTTGCTTGTATTTGGTGGCGGTTTGGTGAATAACTTTGGTAGCGATTTGCTACTCAAGTTAAGTAGCGGTTTAGGACAGGTACAACAGTGGTTTGGTTAATCTTGGACTTCCTAAACGTTACTCTGCCCAAATTTTTTCTCCACAGCGGTTTGGCACCTTTTATTCGTAGCGGTTTGATATTATGTTTCATAGCGGTTTGTCAATTCTTCCTAACGTAGTGGTTTGCTAGTTTTTGTGTGATAGCGGTTTGGCAACAATTTCTTTGTAGCGGTTTGCTTCATCCACAGCGGTTTAGTGAAAATCGGCGGCGTTTAAAACTAAAACGTGTTCGTTTCGAGTTGGTGCGGGTTTTACGGTTTCGAGTATCGGTTGTTCGTGGGTCTTCTAACCTATATCACCATGATCGTGATCCTTTTACGATCATTGTGGTGTGTTTATATTTTACCGACGATCACCGTACCACTCCGCGAGAAGCAAATCAGAATCGTGACTTTGTATCACTTTCCAACGAAGAAGAAGACCATATTTTTTTTTCAAAAATTTCATGCATACGTATATTTAAAACAAGAAAGTTTTAAATATTTTTTGAAAGGTCAAATACTAAGATTTCAAAGTTTATTTTGAAAGGGTTCAAATCATATGGTTCATATTGTTTTGGAATTTACAAGTTTAACCCTCCAACTTCAAGTTTCATAAAATTACACTTTTAGCCCTTAGCTTTACAAGAATTTAATTTTGAACCTTTTATTTTCAATCATTTTTTTATTTTTAGACTTTCAATTTTTAACTTTACATTTGCAATTTTTTTAACATTAGTCATTTAGTTTTAATCATTTTCATCGTTAGTCCTCATTTCAAGTTTTTTATATATAATCGTTAACAAAAGTTCCAATACTTCAAATACAACAACGATTTCACCAACAACAATTAATCATTCTTTCACGATTTCTTCTTGGTTTAGTAAAATCCCATAAAAAATTATTCTTTTCTCGGTTTAAATCATAGATTTGTAAAATCCCGTGAACGTTAATTGAATTCAATCCACAACAACAATCACTTTACCTACTTAAGATCCTACAAATCATTTTCACTTCACAATTTTTGGCAAAATGGAAACGAAAGATAGTTTATCTTCGTGTTCGGATTCGAAAGAACAACAAATGCAACAAATTCAAGACAAAGCAAAAAAGAGTTGCATGGTATCTTTTCGAAAACTTCATTCACACCTCAGGCTTCTTTCAAACAATGACTTCAAAGGAACTCAAACCGAGTGTGGATTCAAACGCGCATTTGCGACACTCTTTGGTCAAGATGTTGAGACTTTCACAGGCATAATGTTCCTAAACATGGATAAACTAGAAAAGCAACTTGACAACGAAGAATTTCAAGAGATTAGATCCATGGCTGCTTTTATAGTACTCGAGACATAGTTTTAGATGTTCATCAAGTCACAGATTTATTTGGATGATGAATATGTTGTAATGACACGCAACTATTTTCTACAATACACTCAACTCGAGATTCCAGAATTCCGTGATACACTGATCCAACACATGGAATCTGTTAAGAAGTCGATTGATAAAAGAGCACTGCATAAAAAAGAGTATGACAGCAAGGTGAATGAAAGACAGATGCAGACAATAGAGGAAAAGGTTGATACGAGTAAACCATTGGATGATAGTTTGGTTAACACAGAAAGCAGTGGGACATAATCTGGAAAGCAGGATACAAGCAGCAGTTCAGGGAATGATGTAGATGCTGATGATGCAGATATCAAACCCGTATATGATGAAGAGCCAATGGCTGAGGTACAATTTACTACTAAAACTTACTTGCTACAGGACAACAACATACTGAGCAACCTGAAATCAATAATGAAGGAGTGGCTGACCATAATGCTGAACAATGTCATGACACATGTCCTTTGCCTGCTATATTAGCTGATAACCAAAAACTTGAACACTCATATCAATCTCTCGAATCTGAAAATATTTGTCTCAAACAGACCGTTGCCCAATTTCAAAAAGATTTTGTAAGAATGGAAGCACATTGTGTTAATCTTGAACTTAAATATCAAAATCAAGCTTTAAAAGAAGGGCAACATGGTCAATTTTCGAAAGTAACAAGTAATGAAGCCAAGGTTAAACATGACATAGATGTAATTGAAACAATAAACATCGAATTGGAACATAAGGTGGCTAAATTACTTAAGAAAATAAGACTTTGAAAAAGCATTACAAAGAACTGTATGATTCTATCAAAACAACGAGAGCTAGGAACATAGAACCCACAACTTCCTTGATTGCTAAAAATGATGAATTCAAAGCTCAACTTCAGGAAAAAGGGTTTGCAATTGCTGTATTGAAAAATGAATTAAGAAAGTTAAAAGGAAATAGCGTGGATACTAAGTTTGCAAAACCATCAATCTTGGGGAAACTGGTTTTACAACCACATAGAAACCAATCAGTTGTTAGACAACCGACTGCGTTTAAGTCTGAACGACCTAGAATTTCAAATCCACGGTTTGCCTCCTAAGTTGATGTGAATAACGATTTGTCAAAACCAGTCACAACACATTATTTGCCTAAAGAAAGAGAATCTGTTGTTGCAAAACCTCATCATGTGATTGCATTTAGTAACTCTAGGAATAGTTCAAAGAACATGCCAAGATTTAGCTCAAATGACATGGTTTATAATCACTACCTAGAGTAAGCTAAGAACAAGCCACATGACATAGGTAGGAATTCCAAACCTAGTGTGATGCCTTCTGCTAGATCACAAAGCACAACTAATCTTTGCAAACCAAAACCTAGGATCTATAACCAAAACTTTAGGAATTGGCCTGCATCTAAGAGTAGTTGCGTAACGACAAAGACTGTTCCCATAGCATAACACTCTAGGAATTCTATGAATTTTTCTGACTCCAAACATTTTGTTTGCTCGACATGTCAGAAATGTGTCTTTAATGAAAATCATTTTTCTTGTGTAAGAAAATTCCTAAAAGAGGTCAACTCACGTGCTAAGGTTCCATCGAATAAGACAACGAACAGAAACAAACCCGTAGAGCAAACAAGTTTTGCAAAGAAACCAGAAAGACAGATCCCAAAAGGACATAGGTTTTCAATCAAAAAGACTTTCATTGTGCATGAAAAAATAATGACTCCTAGATCTTGTCTTAGGTGGAAACCGACGGGTAATATTTTCAAATCT